>JAQQSW010023919.1:0-10184 GCA_028646575.1 Pseudocheirus occidentalis
CAAGAAGTAATGAGAATGTCTACCATTGCTGGGCTTGTACTCAAACTGTCACTTGACTTTATTTCTGGAAGACTTTTCTGTTCCTTACTATGCTAGAAAAAGCTCCACACTTCCACGTCTCTGCAATTCACAGATTCTACATTCTATTATTCAGGGTACTATAGCTGGGTGAGTTCAATAACCTTCCTTTCATGGTGTGTGTGTGTGTGTGTGTGTGTGTGTGTGTGTGTTTGTGTGTGTGTGTGTGTGTGTGTATGTGATGTTTGGCTAAGGCACTGAGAAGAGAAGACTCTAAGAGGCAATGATGTATACCAAGGTAACCATTTAAAGTAGATCTGCTCAGGCAGTGAAGAAGCAGTGGGTCTAGATATGATGGACCAATAATGTAGACTTGTGGTTTCTCAATCCCTAGTCAACTCCAATAGGAATATTATAGTCATGGGAAGACAGCTACTACAAAGGCATAGAGTTTGAAGATAGAGTGCTGTTTTGAATTTAGTAAAGTGAAAGATTAGACATCTTTTAGGGAAAATGTCTCCTTTCTTCTCTTTTTTTCCAATAAATTTCTTGCTATTTTGGGGTGGTTGGTGTTGGAACTAGGCTTAGATTCAAGCTCTCTCTCTCTCTCTCTCTCTCTCTCTCTCTCTCTCTCTCTCTTTCTCTCTCTCTCTCTCTCTTCCTCAACAGACTGGCTATGGGAGGTGAATTTGGATTTAGTTCCTAGTTGATGGATTGGCCTGAAGATAATTATACTTGTGTGACTTTTTTCTCTATTCTTTCTTAGGTGATAGCTCATTTCCTGTGTATACTAGTTACTGACTTTACAGAATGAATGTGTCTGGTTTTGTGTCCTTCAGATAGTCATGGTGTGTTATATATTATTTTACAGATTTTCAAGGAATCACAAGGAGAGGAACAAAAACCATAACACAAAGGATAATATTCTAGAAAAACAGAAGGAAAATGATGGGATATTCCTGCATTGTCTTCCAGGGATCCCCAGAGAAGGCTTCATAATATCCTTGCTCTATATGTAGAAGAGATATAGCTAGGTCACAATTACTGTAATGAATGAACCTCCCGGATAACTCTGTGATGTTGGTAATATGCATTAGAGTTTTATTTCTATTTTTCAGATAAGGAAATGGAGGCTTACAAAAGCTAGCTAAAATACTCAGGTAGACATGGCAAATATCTGAGGTGGAATTTGATCTTTTGAATTTATGCTTGGTACCCTTATGGAAGAAAATGGCAATACATGTTAGAATTTTTGCCAAGAAAACCCCAAATGGGATCATGAAGAGTTGGACATGATTAAAATGACTGATCACACACACAGACACAGACACATGCATACACACACAAAGAGACTCTCAATGGGAAGGAGATGTGCTTGGAGCTGAGTCTTGAAGGAAGCTAGGGAAGTCAAGAGTATGAGGAAGAGTCAACATTTTCCAGTCATGAGAAGACATAAAATATGAAGGCATAGAGTTTGAAGATGAATGCCAGTTCAATAAAATGAAATTAGATTGAGCAGATAGGAAGAGCTTTAGATGTTAAACAAAAGACTTCATATTGAGTCTGGTGGTAATAGGGAGCCACTGGGGTTTGTTGAGCAAGGTATTGATATGACAAGCACAAGACATCTTATATAAGAAAAGCGTAAGATAAAATGGAGCCTAGCTGGAAAGAAAATAACATACTACTTCAAGAATCCAGTAAGAGATAGCATAGTACAATGAAAAGAGCACAAAGTTTTGAGTCAGAGGATCTGGGTTCAAGTCCTATCTCTGATGTCTCTTGGCCTTTGTTATAGAGGTGAAAAACTTGACTTCAGTAGACTTCTGCTTCCTTATCTGTACAATTAAGTGACTTGGACTGTATGGTATCTGAGGTAACTTCCAACTCCAAATTTATAATTCTTTTTGTAGATTTTATGATTTTGCTGTTATTGGCTCTCCTTTCACTGATTTGGATTGCAGCCCTCCTCAGCCTCAGTGGATATTTGCATAAGTTTCAGTGGCCCCTAATTGAGTTGTTAACTAGATGGTTGGCTAGCCTCCTGGTAACTAACCAACTGCTGAGTCAGCTAAATGAAATTGTGTCAGTAGGCCTGTATGCAGAGCATGTGACAGATATGTTCTGTTGCCAGAGGTTTTGACAACTCCACATCACCTCAATCCTATAATGAGACATTTGGATGAACAAATGACTAAGAGATTAAGGATGAGGTAAGAATAGTAGGATGTAGAAGGAAAGAATGAAGGTGGTGGACATACAAAACAGAGCTGAGGAGTAATTGTTGAAGCTTGAAGACTGATACAAGAAGTAAGAAGGACCATTGGGTAGAGTGTAGGAGTAGTGGAACTAAAGGACCAGGGCCCTGAGAGGAGGAACTTCATCTAGGAGGAGACTAAGGCAAGGGTATTAAATAGCCACAGGAATAAGGAATGAGCTAAACGAGGTGAGGAAACATATAGCGAATGTTAGACAACTAGTGAGAAGGAATGCTCATCTTTAGGCTCTTTACTAGTTTCATGAACTATTACAGAAGTGAAAAGAAGCTTAATGTTTTGGGTTGAAGTCTCTAGCCCCTGGACGGCCTGTTTTTCCTTTACTTACTTTGAAGATCTTTCCTCTATGGAGAAGACCAATGAGACAGCTGTGAGTGAATTTGTCTTTCTTGGTTTCTCAGCCTTGGCTGAATTTCAGCTGCTGCTGTTTGTGTTGTTCCTTCTCCTCTACTTGTTCACCCTGGGCACCAATGCTGTGATCCTGTCCACCATCTTGTTGGAGCGAGCCCTCCATACTCCCATGTATTTCTTCCTTGGAATACTGTCTTGTTTTGAGACCTGCTACACCTTTGTCATTGTGCCCAAGATGCTGGTGGATCTGCTGTCCCAGAAGAAGACCATTTCCTTTTTGGGTTGTGTTGTCCAGATGCTCACCTTCCTCTTCCTTGGCTGTTCTCACTCCTTCCTGCTGGCAGCCATGGGCTATGATCGCTATGTGGCCATCTGCAACCCTCTCCGTTACACAGTACTAATGAGTCATGGGACATGTCTGGGTCTAGTGGCTGCAGCCTGTGCCTGTGGATTTACTGTTGCCTTGATCATCACCACGCTTGTGTTTCACTTGCCCTTCCACTCCTCCAACAAGCTCCATCACTTCTTCTGTGACATCTCTCCTGTTCTTAAGGTGGCCTCGCACCATACCAGTCTCAGTCAGATGATCATCTTCATGCTTAGTGTCTTGGTCCTAGTCATTCCTTTGCTGTTAATCCTAGTTTCCTATATCCATATCATCTCTGCTATCCTAAAGATTCCTTCCACTGTGGGCAGGTATAAAACCTTCTCCACCTGTGCTTCTCATCTTATCGTTGTCACTGTTCACTATGGCTGTGCCTCCTTTATCTATTTGAGACCCAAGACCAACTACACTTCAAGCCAAGATGCTCTGATATCTGTGTCTTATACCATTCTAACCCCATTATTCAATCCTATGATTTATAGTTTGAGAAATAAGGAATTCAAAGCAGCTCTTTGGCGAGCAATGGGGCAAAACTTGTGTCCCAAAATTGCAGGGACCACACTCCTTTCTTAATTCTCTTGCTATTGGAAAACCAATTATCAAAGAAAGAAAACTGAACTCATTGGACTATGTTAATGAGCCATTGTTAGATGTACGAAAAGAAAAAAATACTCTGAGCAACAGGCTCTCTTTAGGTGTAAAGATGAAATCAATTTAGAGATGAATTTTGTCCTTTGGACAAAATGAAATGAACAAATCATAGCACTAATTTCTTAATCTCTTTCCTCTTTCCTTTAGTTTTTCATTGTAGAGTCTCAGTTCCTACTCTTTTATAGCTCACAATTAACTACTTCATTGGGGCAGGACTTGGGAATTTCTGCCCATGCACCGATGGTCCCCATATCCCTTCCTACCCTCTACCTGTATAGAACCCAGGGTTCTGTCCAGCATCCATAGATTTGGAGATTGTTACATGAAGAGCTGGAAGGGACACTTAGAGGTTTTGTGGTCAAACTCGATTTGTAGATGAGAAAACCAAGGCCCCAGACAGGCAAAGTAAGTTACTCTAAGTCACAAAACTGGTTAATAGACAATTTAGAAATCCAATTCAGGTTTCCTGATTCCTAGCCCAGTTCTCATTCATTTCTATCATGCTAACTTTCCTTATCCTATCACCTCTGTGATCTGGATTGTCAGGAAGAGTTAGTTTTGAGTGTGGATTCAGGACTGGGCTCAATTACCTAGTTTATTCTGGATCAGTTGGGACCATTTTGTAGAACTAGAATCATTTTGATAATTTCCTAGATTAAACTAGCCTTTAACAATATTTTGGTAATAAATTCACTTTCCTTTGCGATGAATACCAATACTTTGTATTTGCATAAATTTTATATTAAAATTATTTTATTTTTAATTTATGGAATAAAACAAGCATTTTCTTAAACATGGTATAACAAAATAAGACAATTGCCCATGAAACTGCAAATCTGTTATATACAACTTGCTATTCCTTTTAAATATATAACAAAGTTATCACGTAAATTTCTTTTTTTTCCTCTTCTTTCCCCCCATGGCTACCATTAGACACAAATATGTGTATGTATATGTGTGTGTGTGTGTGTGTGTGTGTGTGTGTGTAAAATCATCTATACATACTTCTATTTATTATTTCTTTCTCTTAATGCAGACAGCTGCTTCTTCCTATATCCTTTGTAGTTAATTAGTGTATCTATATCAGTCAAAATGTTTTATTTGCTCGAAGTTGTTCTTAAAACAATATTTTTGTTATTGTATACAATGTTCTCTTGGTTTTGCTTATTTCACTCTTCATTATTTCATGCAAGGCTATATTTAAAATATATATTTTTTGGGTTCTCTCACCCTTTCCCAATATGGCAGCTTTAGCTAACAAGAACAAGATGAGGGAAAGACCCTCACCTTGGCAGACTTCTTTGCTGAGGATGATGACATTGATGGTAGAGGAAGCACCTTTATGCCCAAAGCCATCACCTGGGTTCATTAAACTGACAGTCTGGAAGGAGATGTTTCCACCACTTACCATAGTAATGACAATGAAATGTACAGGGCACCTCCAATTGATCATTCCATTCTGCCCACTGCTCCATGGGCTGCTCAGGAACCTAATATTGACCAGAGCCCCTTTTAAGTGTTCACTCTACATTGCTTTTCTAGGGAACCTGCCCTATGATGTGATAGAGGATTCCATCAAGGAATTCTTTAGGGGACTGAATATCAATGCAGTACATTAACCACAGGAAGTCAGCATTCTAGAAAGGTTGAAAGGTTTTGGTTATGCTGAGTTTGAGGCCTTAGATTCACTGCTCAGTGCTTTGAGCCTGAAAGAAAAGTCTATAGTCAACAGAAGAATATGAGTGGATGCTGCTGATCAAGCACCAGGTAAAGACCAATATGATTATTCCTTCGGTGCTGATTGGTATTGAAATCAGGATTCTGACAAAACTGACAGACTGGAAGACTTGCTCTGCCACAGATAGCTTTAATGACTACTCTCCTTGAAGGGGTAATGACAGCTTTGGAGACAAGTATCATGATCATTATGATTCAGACCAGTAGCATGATGGTTCTTGACAGGGCATAGACCTACACAGAGGTCCGGGGTTGATATGATGACAGGAGCAGCAGAGATTATGAGAGAGGCTTTGATTATAGGATAGGCAGTGGCAGAGGAGCATTTGGTAGTGGGTACTGGCAAGATGATGATTACAAAGAAGAGATAATCACTATGAAGACATATAATAGATGAAATGATTGGTCATGGAACTCGAGATGACTACAGATGGGATGATTTTAGGCATGAAGACAGAGGTTTCCCCCTGACCCCCCACTGATACTCAAATTGAATGTGAAGCCCTTCAGTTAGTATCTCACAATTTGGCTGAGCTACTTCCATGTCTGGAGAAGCTTGTAGGGAATGACAACAAAAAGAGCAAGAGAAACTGCAACATCAATTGGAAGAACTGAAACTAGAAAGAACCCCCAGGAGAGATGCCCAAGTTGGCAAAATGGGGAAACTAAGGAATGGTCAAGGACAGGAAGAGAGTCTTCACAGACTAGAATAGTGCTCCATCTGGCAGAAACACATGAAAGAGGGAGAGTAAGAAACCCCTAGAAAATGACACATTCAGAAAGGAAGAGGACTCAGTCTCCAACTTCCAAGCCTTCTAAATCAGATCATTTCCCTTAAAGGTGATGCCTGCACCCCCACTAAAGGAAAATGCTTGGGTGAAATGAAGCTTCAATACTCCTGCTTGATGTCAGACCTCAGATTCTTCAGAGCAACAGTCTCCCACAAGTGGTGGAGTAATAGCCCAGCAGTCAGAGGAAGGACCAGCTAACATTTCAAGGAAAGATGAAAATAAAGTAGATGGAGTGAGTGTGCTGAAATGCTAAAATGGGAATTCCAATCAAAGACCATCGGAAGAAATCTGATAGGAAAGATGGAAGAAAAGATCAAGACTCAAGACCTGCATCTGAGCCAAAGAAACCTGAAGAAAATATGGTCTTTAAATTCAGTTCTGCAAGCAAGTATGCAGCTGTCTGTTGATGGGGAAATGAAAATGAGGGTGAAGACTACACCAAATAAAACTCCATGTCTTGTGCTTTCTCCTCATTGCTTGATAACCTGCAATATTCAAGATAAAAAAAGTCTATCCTGATAAGGAAAAATAAAACTCATCATCTCCTGGGAGAAAAAAAATAAAAAAAATCAATTATATCTTTTGAACAGCATGGTCAGCCCATCAGTAATAGCAGTTTCTACAGTAGAGTCTGAATGCTTGGCAGTTACTAGGCAGTAGCTAGTACATGGCCAGTACCTAGTATCTGGCCATGCTGTGCAAAAAGGAGCGAAATATGAGATTAAAAATAAGGAAGTTATTGAGAGGAAAAGGAAGTGGTCCAGTCATGTGATAAGAATAATTGATTAAAAAAATAAATGGCCAAATTATCCACTGATATCCACAGAATGTAAAAAGGATGAAGAATAGGGGCTATTAACTGGGAATCATGGCCCTCAAAGGAGTCTTTGGATGAATTTCAAATTACATCTTTATTTTTGCTAACCTCTAACTGAATCTTAGCATTTCTTTCAGTTGTTTTAAAACATTCTTCTGAGAAAGGGTCCCTAGGTTTCACCAGACTGCCAAGAGCAGGAATAGGCTTGAACCAGTTCATAAAAGGAAATTGTTAAATTTTCAGAGTTAGCATTTGTCCCCCAGAAATGAACAAATACTAAAAATCAGGGTTTGATTTTTGTTTTTTGGTTTTCTAGGTTTAAGACACAAAGAAATGTTAACAATGCAGATTAAACTTAAAAGTATGTAGAGCTTACTTTTTCCCCCTCAGGGAGCTGGTTGTTAAATATTCATCATCACACACTTGGCCAAAGAGATCCATGACACAAAGAAAGTTAAGATTCTCTGATCTAAAGAAGGTCTCCAGAACACTGGGTTGATCCTCTATGGAGAATTTATAGGAAAACATGGACAAGAATTGTGCAAGATGAGAAAGTATGGAAAAGCTGTTGTCCTCACTGTAGGAAGCACCCACATAGACGAGATCACAGCTCACAAATCCTTTACAGTGTAAAAGTTTGTTCTCACTTGATATATGATAGCAGTGTGTTGCAATAGAAAGAGGCCTAGATTTGGCATCTAAAGACCACCTCCAAATCCCACGTCTGCCCACTTCTGCCTGTGTGGCTTTGGGAAAATCCTTGATCTCTGTGAAACCTGGACAGTATACTAGGAACATGCCAGGAAATGGAAACCTTTCCATTTGAATTGTCTTAGGAAGTTTCTGAAGCTCACCTTATCTGAAGATAAGGTACCAGATACAAAGTTTTCTCTTGAACTAAACCACCAGGCATTCAAACTCTATTATAGAAACCACTGTTCTTGATGGGCTGGTCATGTTGTTCTAATATCAAACATGTATTTGCCTAAAAGACTATTTTACAGAGAACTCTCACAAGGCAAGTTCTTACATGGGGGTCAGGAGAAGTGTTACAAGGATACTCTGAAGGTCTCTCTGAAGAACTTTGAAATTGTTTATGAGATATGGAAGATACTTACACAGAATTGCCCAGCATGATATGTTTACATCAAAGAAAGCCCTGTGCTCTATGAACAAAGCAGAATTGCAGTAGCTCAAAGGAAACGTGAGATATGCAAATTTAGAGACTTCTCTACTCAAAATGTTCATATGGAGTGCTTGACCTTTCCATGCCTGTATTGGTCTGATCAACCACGGTTGGACACAGAGTACCTTGACCCCAACATAGTAATGTCATTTTGGTCTTCTTCAAAGGACAACAACCACCCAACTCTATCGGCTTTGGTTTCCAAATCTATAAATTGAGGGAACTGGTTTAGATTAGATAGCTATTCTCTAGGATCAGCTCCTGGCTCTCTCACCTACTTTTCAACTTCCATCCCAATGGTCTTTTCATATTGGAGGCACACCTCAGTCTTTCAACTTCTGCTTCCTGTATTTGTTGAGTTCCTTCCTCCTCTGACTCTCTGAAGAAGACCCCCTATTATCCATGCTTATCTCTAATAAGGGCAATTCCTGACTCTATAGACTATATCCATCCTGATTGACTCCCTGCTTTTCAGCTCTCATTTATGTGCTGTCTTCTTTAGTAGAATGTAAGTTTCTTGAGGGCAAGGACTGTCTTTAGTATTATATTTGTATTCCCTGAGTTTATTCCAGAGCTTGACGCCTAGCAAATGCTTAATAAATGCTTTATCTAATCCAATGTACTGAATGTTAAGGTCCCTTTCAGCTCTAAACCTATAATCCCTCCATCTTCATGAGAACCCTGTAGGTAGGAAATAATAATCAGATTTTACAGGGGAGGAAAATTAAGCTCAGAGATCTATATGACTTGTCCAGAGTCAATGGTAGAGATAAGGTAAGGATCCTGTCTCAAGATTTCTTCCCACTGCAATAGTTAGTGCCTATGCATCAAGTCTCTAGGGTCTTTCCTTAGATTTTTCCTTCCATTGATGCTGATGTTCATGGCCCCTGCTCCCCAGGTGCCCAGGACTGAGCCCACTTATGAACAATTGGTGACTATTTTTCGTGAGAAACTTGACTGCTAATTACCCCCTGTGAAACCTCTTCACAACAGCAACTCCAGTGCCAGGAGACTAATAAACACTGCCAACAATAAAGAATCATACTCCATGTTTGGTCAGTGTAACTGTCAAGACTCTTGTCCATGGCTAGTGACTAAGGAACCTCATGGAAGGAGGAGACTGGTTATATTGAGGTTGTTTGGGGTCAAAGGCCCCAGACCTGTCTCAGTTCTTCTCACAAACAGCAGAAAGCTCCCTCTGTTTTTTCTCATCTCTTTATGTTCATTTTTTGGAAAGGATCCTGTTTTCCAAAGAGACGCTTCTGAACACATCATTGTCTGTTTCAGAGCAATAAGGAGAAAAATGGTAGAAAAGCTGGACAGAGGACAAGACCTTGGTTTGTGTTGAGGCAGCATGGTGGCCAGAACTCTACTCACGGGTAGTGTAAGAGAAGAGCTACCTCTTTCAAATGATGATCTGTATCAGTGACTCTCAGGTAAGAGAAGAGCTTGGTGGGGGCTGCTTGTGCGGAAATGGGGGTTATGTTAACACTATCCTAAATGAAGGATGATTCAGATGAGGATCTAATTTATTAATTGGGTATCAGTTTGTGGACAAACCTGTTCTTTCTCCATGACTGGATTTTCCCCCCTTTCAATTAGCTAGATTGTCCCTTTAGACAACCTAAATCAACCAAATATTTCCCCTATCTCTACTTGACTCTGCCTTGTAAATACTTTACTCACTTTTTCATTAGAGTAATAGCTACATTTTAACAAGGGAACTTCATAGTTTAGGAAGAAGCTACTGAGATTTGCTTAAGAAATTTCCTTCCAAGAGCCCCCCAAAAGGGGAAAAAATCTTTCTTATCACTTGAAGCTGAATCTAGATATTTCCAACAACCAGGATGACTCCCTCCTTCCCTCCCCTCTTCTTCCTTCCTCCCTCCCTTCCATTCTTCCTTCCTTCCCTCCCTCCCTCCTTCCTTCCTTCCTTCCTTCCTTCCTTCCTTCCTCCCTCCCTCCCTCCCTC
>JAQQSW010023920.1:0-10183 GCA_028646575.1 Pseudocheirus occidentalis
AGGCAAAATACAGAAGTCAGCATTCTCAAATTTGAGGAAATGCATAATCTTGGAGCTTATCAACCAGGAAAATAGGTGTGCTTAATGTCCTGTTTCATAAAATCAGAATCCTTTTTGCATATTAATGGAGACTGAAGCTGTCTTTGTTATTTATTAGTATAAGAGAGACTCCCAGTGATGCCATTTTGAAGTTGCTTCCATGCCATGAATGAAGGATGAAACTCATCAATGAGATAATGACATATTGCAAGACTTTGAAATAAACTTTGTGAGGTGATAGCAAGGGATGTGATTTACTAAATGTTAATTATATAGGTCATGCTCCAGGGAGAGCTCAGGGCATCAATCAGACTAGTTTTCATTGACCATCCTTAGATAGTACAATGGAGACATAAACATATTCCAAATAAATGCTCATATTTGTGTAATTCCTGTTTTTGACTCACATATGATTTCATGGATGCAGGAAACTTTACATAAGTAAATTCCCTCAAGCCCAGCTGAGCAAGACCTGATCTAAAAAGGAGAGTTTTAGAAAGTTCCCTGTGGTCACTGAGAGTTTAAGTTTTAAAGCGGATAAGCTTTCTTCATAAATCACATTGTTTGGCACTATGTTGGTTTAGAATCCAAAGTGACTGAATTGAAGGATGACTCCAGAACAGGGCAGATGGATGAAGGTTTGTGATCAAAAGTAAATGAGATTTTTAGCATATTGACATGATTTGAGGTCATTGATGAGTCGATCAAGATCAAGGCAGTGGATGTCTTCAGCATACTAATGAATATGGTAATGTAGCATCC
The DNA here is from genome assembly GCA_028646575.1 of Pseudocheirus occidentalis. Taxonomy (NCBI): domain Eukaryota; kingdom Metazoa; phylum Chordata; class Mammalia; order Diprotodontia; family Pseudocheiridae; genus Pseudocheirus; species Pseudocheirus occidentalis. The sequence goes on from JAQQSW010023920.1 coordinate 802, forward strand.
TATTGCCTATTGAATAAACCCCAAGTTCCCTTACAGGACTGGCCTTTCAGTTATAGTATCATTTCCACAAATTTCTCCAGACTCTCTGGGTTGCAGGTGAAGGGGTTTGAGATATCTAGAGTATTATGAGAGATGGATGAGAATTGTATATTTATAATGTGGTTTCTGTCTAGAATCCAGTTAATAAATTATGGGAACCAGATAATGACCCTGCTCATACAGCTAAGATAAAAATAAAACTGAAGAGAGACTGTGTCACAGAAAATGCAAATGACATAGATCACAATCAGCATACATCCAAGGGGAGGTGGTTTGGAGATAAGAGAGAAAAATAGTTATTAGAGGAGTCTCTTTACATGTCTTAGTCTGCCATTTATTCTAATTATGAATACACTTTGTGTAATAGTGGGGTCCTGTGGTATAAACCTAGCTTGTAAGTATCTGGAGCAGAAGTCAATCGGAAGCCAGATTAGGAGATCCATGACAATCATAGAAAAGTGAGCAGAAAATGGTGGCATTTTGAGTCAGTCTGATTTCCAGGTTCCTCCTAATTTCTAGTCAACGACGCTGCAGAAAGTTTTGATAGAAAAAAGAGGGTGTGTTTTACATCTCAGAGGGCATGCCTGACTGAGGAGATGTGAGGCCAAAGTCCTACACCTTTTGGGGAATTACTAGGTTTGGGGCATTCCTAGAGAGATTTGAGTCATCCAATTTGAAGATGGTAGCTTTGGGCACTTAGCCAGCACAGCAATTATTTTGACATACATATTTAGACTTTTTGTTTCATTGGTATGATACTATTCTATACTATACATACATACTATATGATAACTATGATACTATTCATCCATGCCTGTTCCACAACCATGTGTTCCATTCTGCCTTGCTCAATTGATTAAAGTTTGATTAAAGGTAATTCAAATGGAGACAGGTAGAATTTTCTTGCGAGTAGGTCTGAAGCATAAATTTCCTTGAATAAATCTAAATAAGCCACATGCGAGATTAGTGAGAAGATATGTGCAATGAACAAAAGTGGTAGAGGCAGAGGAGAGAGAGACAGACAAAGATGCTTCTCTCTGAGGTGTTACTGCTTCCCTAAACACCTAATGGTATTGGGTAAAATAACTGTCATGTTGATCATGGGGTGTTGAATCCCAGCTGTCAGCAATGCAGAGGGTTAGGTAATAGAGTTGCAGTGTACTTTCACGGTTAGATAATTTGGACTCATATACATCAGGGAAAGATGATATGAAGGAGAAAGAAGATCAGAATTCAAAGAGATTTTGCCCTGACCTTAGATATCTGCTTGTTAGCTTTTACATTGTAAATTTTGTACAATGTACATTGTACATATATTTTAAATCAGATATAGATTTAGCTACAGCTGTAGATGTAGATGTAGGGATAGAAAAGCAACATGGCATGATAGAAAGAAAACTGATTTCAGAACAAGCCAAACTGGGGTACAAGAGTCATGTCAGACTTATACTGGCTGTGTAACAATGGGTAAGTGACTTAACATTTCGGTACTCTGATCTATTCCTTAAAACTCAGACATACAGAAATGGAGCTAACATATATTGGTAGAGTTTCTTTATCCAAAAGATCAGTGTTCCAGTGAAATCACAGATTTATTCTCCATACAAATTTTTAATGGCATTGATAATGATACACATTTTTGCTAGTATACAAAACTCCCCATTAGAAACACCCCTCATCATCTCCTCTTGGTCCTCATCTGCTAATGCAGATCAGCAACCATTCTGAAATTTGGAAGACTGAATATAGTGGAGTAGAAATTCCATGAGATCCCTCCACAACCACTTCCAATACCAGTAAAATATGACTCTAAACAAATTTTAGAGCTACAGAACCCACAAAGTGACAGAGAGGAACAAATCTCCAGCTGAAGCCATCCTGGCATGCTAACAGGAAGGGTCTATCACACTGTACTGGGAACTGAGCATAGTCCTGGATTGAATTGTGCCCAGCCTAGGGAAGCCCTGACCAGCAGCCCAGACCAGCCAGAGCAGACTTCAAGAGAGTGAATCACTAGCAGCTGGGGCTAGCAGACTTCTCAACCAATAAATTGCAAAGAGAAAGTAAAAGATCAGTGGGAAACTCTGTTGGAACTGGTTGACAGAAGAGTGTGGTCTGGCCCCTGCCTCCAGTATGAGAGGTGAAGAGGCATGGAGGCTGCAGCTGCCACCATTTGGCTGTCTCCCCACCTCCTGGCCTGCAGATAGTAGGGGGAACAAATGACCATTCGGAGGGTAACCAGTCTTGCTTTGACCTACTTGGATCTGGATTGCTGTCTTGGGTGATGTTCCTGCAGTGTGAAATACCAGTATGCCAGAGCTTGGGGAGTTGTAAAGAGTGTTCCCTCCTAAGACTTCCAAGAACATTTGTGAAAACCCCAGCAATTTAGGACAAAGCTCTCCACTCTGGAAGCACAGTTCTACCAGGCAAAGAGCTTAGAAGTCAGGTAATTGGCTGGGAAGATGAATAAACAGAGGAAACACAATCAGACCATAGAATCCTTTTTTGGGGACAAAAAGGATCAAACCATGGAACCAGAAGAAGTCCACAAAGGCAAAACTCCTGCATCAAAAACTTCCAAGAAAAAATATGAACTGATTATAGGCCATAGAGCAGCTCAAGAAGGATTGTGAAAATAAATTGAGAGAAGTATAGGAAAAAAATGGGAAAAGAAATGAGAACGATGCAAGAAAATCATGAACAGTGAGTCAACAGCCTACTAAAGGAGACCCCCCAAAACACTGATGAAAATAACACCTTAAAAGTAGAATAACTCAAATGGCAAAAGAGGCCCAAAAAACCAATGAAGAGAAGAAAGTCTTAAAAACCCAAATCTGCGAGATGGAAAAGGAATTTCAAAAACTCACTGAACAGAATAACTCCTTCAAAATTAGATTGGAACAACTGGAAGCTAATGACTTTATGAGAAATCAAGATACGAGAAAACAGATCAAAACAATTAAAAATGGAAAGCAATAAAAAATATCTCATTGGACAAACCACTGATGCAGAAAATTCTCAAGGAAAATTGCCCTGATATTCTAGAAGCAGAAGGCAAAATAGAAACTGAAATAATTCACCAAACATCTCTTGTAAAAGATCCCTAAAAGAAATTCCCTAGCCAAATTCCAGAGTTCTCAGGTCAAGGAGAAAATATCACAAGCAGCCAGGAAGGAACAATTTGAGTATTGTAGAAACACAATCAGGATAACACAAGAGGTAGCAGCTTCTATATTAAGGGACTGAAGGGCTTGGAATATGATACTCTGGAGGTCAACGGAGCTAGGATTAAAATCAAGAATCACCTACCCAGCATAACTGAGCATACTGCTTCATTGGAAAATATGATCATTCAATAAAATAGAGAGTTTTCAAGTATTCTTGATGAAAAAAATAACCAGAGCTGAACAGAAAATCTGATTTTCAAATACAAGAAGCAAGAGAAGCATGAGAAGGTAAACAGGAATAAAAGAATCATAAGGAATTTATTAAAGTTGAACTATTTACATTCCTACATGGAAAAAAGATAATTGAAACTCATGAGACTTTCCTCAGTATGAGGATAGTGGAAGGGAATGTATGTGTGTGTGTATATGTATACATACATATATGTATGTATTGAAGCGTATATGTGTATAAATACATATGTGAGTTTGTGTATATGTGTGTACATGTATACATAGAAAGACAGCACAGGATCAGCTGAATAGGAAGGGATGATATCTAAAAAATAAAATTAAGATGTAAGAAAGGAATATAATGAGACAGGGAGAAAGGTAGACATAGAAAATGGTAAATTATCTCATATAAAAGAGGCAAGAGAAAACTGTTACAGTGGAGGGGAAGAGCAGGAAGGTGAAAGGGAATAGCTTAAGGAGGGAATAACATACACACTCAATAGGATATCTTACACTACAGGAAAGTAAGGGGAAGGAGATAAGGGGAGGATGAAAAAGGGAGGGCAGATTGGGGGAGAGGGTAGCTAGAAGCACACACTTTTGAAAAGGGACAAGGAGAAACTAGAAAATAGAATAAATGGGAGGAGGGATAGGATGGAGGGAAATATAGTTATTCTTTCTCAATATATCTACCATGGAAACAGCTTTTGTAACTTCACATGTACAATCTGTTTTGAATTGCTTATCTTCCCAGTGAGGGCAGGTGAGGAGGGAAGCAGGTAAAGAATCTAGAAATTAATGTTTTAAAGACAAATGTTGGAAAAAAAAATTGTTGTTGTTTTGTTTTTTACATGCAACTGGGAAATATGATACACAGGAACTGGGATATACTTATCCTACTAGAAATTTAGAGGGCATATGGGGGAGGATATAAGAGAGAGCAGATTGGGGGAAGGGGTATTCACCAGGCTCACTATTTTGGGGGAAAGATGGGGAGAGAATTTGTACCTCAAAATCTTGTGGAAATGAATGTTGAAAACTAAAAACAAATTTTAAAAAATGAAATTTGTAGGACGACAGAGATACCTTTAGTGTCATGAGTCTGTGATTAGTCTAGGATCCCATAGCCAATAAGTACCAAAGGAAGAATTTCAATCCCGATCTTCTAGATTCTCAAGTCATTTTTATCAATCCACTACACAACCCTTATTTCAATCATCATCATTATTATCATGCAGCCGGGGAAAGAGTTACTTGGATAAAGTACAGAGGTGAAGAAAAAGAGATGGGAGATAGTTCGCTAATTCTGAAATTTTGACAAAGCCTCACACTAAAAAAGAAGGGAAAAAAGGAAGGAAACTCTCTTAATCATCTTCTTTGTTGCATTTATGCCTCATGCCTACTTTTCCTACTTTGATTGTGCTAATAGTAATTTTTACATTTTGAATTAATTGCTTTGTCTGGGTGAGCCTAGGAATTTAACCTTTTATAATATTGTTGCTGTTCGGTCATTTCAGTCAAGCCCAACACTCTGGGATCCATTTGAGATTTTCTTCAAAGATACTGAAATGGTTTATCACTTCCCTCTCCAGTTTATTTTACAGATGAGTAAACTGGGGCAAACAGGATTAGGTGTCTTGTCTTTAGACACAGCTAGTGAGTGTCTGTGACTGGATTTGAATAGAGGAGGATGAGTCTTCGTAACATCAGGCCTAGTATTCTCCCCATTCTACCACTTAGTTACCCCAATGTTGTTTCCTTGCAAAAAATGTGTTCTGGATATAAGAAAATAACTAACCATGAACTTTGGGGACATCGTCCCAGCTTAGGTGTACAATGGGTTTCACTGAATAATTATATCAATTAATTCATAACCAGGAAATGAACCACTGGAGGAAAGAAGGAAGTTGGAAAGGAAATAAATCAGGGAGATATAGGTCTGGAGAGATTGAATCCTTTTGATTGACTATGTATATTTTTTATAATGGTTTTCTTTTTTCTTTTTTTTTTAAGTAGCAGAGGTGGGGAGAAACAACTACAAATTAACATTATTTTTATAAGGAAATTGAATTAAAAACTTTAAAAAAAGATTCTTTTCCTTGGAGAAGTATATCAAAAAGCAGCTCCAATGCAGTGACAGGCTAAGAAACCTGATTGGTGAGAGTCTTTCCTGGGAGCAACTTTTTGTAGCAATGCTATTACTCATCATGTTACCCATCAGGTAATATCTGCTATTTGCTTTTAATCACATTTACTTCAGCATCCCACTGGAAATTTTAGGACCTTAATGTGTCAGATGGAAAATTGACAATAAGAGGGATTTTGATTAAAGTTACTTTGTAACTTTAAAATATGTATGAATTCTACAGTGTTAGTACCATTAATACAGATGAGAATCTCCATACACATTAGAAGAGTGGATAATCAGATTATAGATTTAGAGCTTGAAGGAATCACAGAAATCATTTAGTCTAATGCCTTCTTTAAGTTGCCTAAGCAACTTTTTATGTGAACCAACTGAGACATAGAAAGGCTAAGTTACTTGCAAAAGGTTGTGTAAGCATGAAGTAGAAGAGGTAGTCATTTCAACCCAAGTCTTATGACTCCAAACCAATATTGTTTTTTTTTTTCAACCATACCACATAGTCTGAGTTGCTACGGCTTGAAAAACAAATCACCACCTGATGGTCTAACTTCTGGTAATCAGAGAATATTACAAATAAAAGATTTAAAGACAGACATGACTTTGGGACACTAATCATCTCATTACATAGAAACAAAAACCAAGGCCTAGAAATGACATTCCTTAAAGATGCCGATCAAGCACCATTTTTATCGTGAAGCCTTTCTCAATCACCTCAAAGCCTAATATCCTCCTTTCAAAGCTATCTTGCATTTACTTCCTTGTATATATTAATATCTTTTCATCTTATAATTGTGCTGTAAATATTAAACTCCCCACTAGAATGTAAGTTCTTTAAAGGTAGTGATCATTTTGTCTTTTGCATTTGAGTACATAGCACCTAGTTCAGTGCCTGGAATGTGGTAGGCACTTAATAAATACTCATTGATGGACTGATTACTCAAGGTCATAGAATTACTGAGCAGCACTGAAAGTATTATTGCCTAAGTCCTCAGATTTCAAAGCTAACATGTTTCTAGTACACCAAGGTACCCCTGCAGACCTCTGTGATCTGAGATAGGCTGGTCATCAGAAGGCAGCCATCCAGCCTGTCCCCGGTCTGACTGAATGACATTCTATTTTGTTGTTGTTCAGTTGTTTTTCAGCCTTATCCATTTTTTTTGTGACCCCATTTGGGTTTTTTTTTGGCAAAGATACTGAAGTGGTTTGGCATCTCCTTCTCCAGTCTATATGGGAGCTTATATTTTATTGACATTAACTTAAAGAACCCAAAGTCACCCTGAGACCATGATGATGCATTGGAGTAGGAATTTCACATGACATCAGGTAAAATTACAGTAAAACTTATTTGAGAATGTGCTGGTTCAAATTCCTTTTTGGGGAGTAGATATCAGTGTCTTCTCCATTTCTCATATACTTACGTAAATGACATTCTTTCTAATATTTTTTTTAGCTCAGTGGTTCTCTATCTTCCTAATGCCATAATATTAGTATGTGGGTGTATCTGCATGTGAGCAGATCTGCCTGGAGACGGATAGAGGAGTGGTGTCTCAGTTCCTAAGATCATTAGAAATATGTGTTTTCCAATGGTCTTACCAACTCTAGTGACCCCTGTGAAAGGGTCATTTGACCCCCAAAGTGGTCACAACCCACAGGTTGAGAACTGTTGCTTTAGCTGGTTTAAAGGTTTTTTTTTTTAATTTTGTTTTCTCTTCACATGCTAGGACTTTGTAGCCTAAATTAATGAAGATAATTTGTTTTAAATAGCCCTTAATATATCTAGACATAAGGACCTATATTATGTATGCCCAACATATACACACATACATATACATATATAGATATATGTGTATATCTTCTTATAGAGATCATAAATAGAAATTAAGGGGATATTCTTGAATTGTGAAATATCTACACAAATTCTGGTACATGAATGCAAAAGAATGGTGTTGTGTCATAAGAAATGATCGAATAGATAGTTTCAATATAAAGTGAAAATCCTCCATGAAAAGATGCAGAATGAGATCTATAGAATTAGGGGAACAATTGATTCAATGATAATATTATAGAGAAAAATCACCCAGAATGGCTTTAATACTCTGCTCACTGACTTAGAACACTGAAGATGATTCCTGTCAAAGGGGTAAAATACAGAATGCAGAATAAGCATGTTTTCTTGGACACCATGAATAGAGGAACTTCTTTTGCTACAATATTTTTACTGCTTTGGAAGAGCTTGTTTTCCATTAAAAATGATTCAAAGATAAAGAATATCAAAGGACTCAATGAAAAAAAATGTGAAGGAAGGTGGTCTAGCCATAGCAGATCTCAAATTATAATATAAAATGATAATGATTAAAACAATCTGGTACTGCCTAAGAAATAGAGTGGTGGATCATTGGAATAGGTACACAATAATAGATTATAGTAAATATTCAAAGTAATATAATATATGAAAAACCCAAAGATCTAAGTTTTGGGAGAAAAATCCCATTATTTGACAAAAAATGCTCAGAAAATTGGAAAACAGTATGGTGGAAACTAGATATAGACCAACATCTCACACCATATAACAAGATGAGGTCAAAAGGGGATGATGCCATAAGCAAATTAGGAGGGCATGGCAGTCGTTTACCTCTCAGATACATGGATAAGGGAAAAAAGTTAGGACCAAACAAGGTATACACAACAATATAAAATGTAAAATAGATAATTTTGATTACATATATTTTTAAATGTTTTTGCATAGGCAAAACCAATGTAGTCAAAATTAGAAGAAAAGCAGAAAATGAGGGGAAAATTTTGTTGCAAGTATCTTTGATAAATGTTTCATTTCTCAAATATATAAAGAATTGAGTCAAATTTTTAAGAATACAAGTCATTCTCCAATTGATAAAGGATCAAAAGATATGAACAGGCAGTTTTCAGACAAAGAAATCAAAGTTTTCTATAGTCACATAAAAATGTTCTAAATCACTTATTGATTAGAGAAATGCACATTAAAACAATTCTGAAGCACCAACTCACACCTATCAGATTGGCTAATATGACAGAAATTTAAAATGATAAATGTTGCAAGGAATATGGGGAAATGTTAGTGGAGTTGTGAACTAATCCAACCATTCTGGAGAGCAATTTGGAACTAACTATTTCCAAAGGACTATAAAACTGTGCATATCCTTTGATCCAGCAATGATGCTGATAGGTCTGAATCCCAGAGACGGAAAAAAGGGGGGAAAAAAAGACTTATTTGCACAAAAATCTTTATAGCAGTTTTTTTTGGTGTGTTGGCTAAGAATTGAAAATCAAAGGGATGCCTATCAATTAAGGAATGACTGAACAAGTTGTGGTACATGATTGTAATGTAATATTATTGTGCAATAAGGCGTGACAAACAGAATGAATTCAGAAAAACCTGGAAAAACTTGCACGAACTGATGCAGACTGAAGTGAGCAGAAGCAGTAGAACCTTACATACAGTCACAGTAATATTATATGATGAAGAACTGTGAATGACTTAGCTATTCTCAGCAATACAATGATCCAAAACTATCCCAAATACTCATGGCAAAGCTTGCTATCCACCTCCAGAAAAAGAATTTACATTGTCTGAATACAAGCTAAAACACACTAATTTTAACTTCCTTTTCTTTCCTTCCTTCATTCCTTCGTTCCTTCGTTCCTTCCTTCGTTCCTTCCATCCATCCTTCCTTCCTTCTATCCTTCCTTCCTTCCTTCCTTCGTTCCTTCCTTCCTTCCTTCTTTCCTTCCTTCCTTCCTTCCTTCCTTCCTTCCTTCCTTC
>JAQQSW010023921.1:0-10183 GCA_028646575.1 Pseudocheirus occidentalis
GCAATCTGGAACTATGCCCAAAGGGCTATAAATAATTGCATATCCTTTGACCCAGTAATACAGCTTCTGGGGTTGTATCCCAAAGAGTTCATAGAAGTGAGAGGAAGACCCATATGAACAAAAATATTACATAGACAGAGGGCACAGGATCAATTGAATAGGAAGGGATAATATTTAAATGGTGAAATTGAGAGGTGAGAGAGGAATATAATGAGAGGAGATGGGGAGAGTCAGAATGGGGTAAAGTATCTCATATAGAAGAGGCAAGGGATAACTGTTAAAATGGAGGGGAAGAACAGGAAGGCAAAAGGGAATAGGTCAACCTTATTCTCATTGAATTTGGCTTAGGGAGGGAATTACATACACTCTGAATTGGGTATCTTGCCCTACAGGAGAGTAGGGGGTAAGGAATTGAGAGGGGGATGATGGAATGGAGGGCAGCTTGGGGGGAGGGTAGTTAACAGGACAGGGACAAAGTAGAGAAAAGAACAAATGTGGGGTGGGATAAGATGGAGGGTAATATAGTCGGTCTTTCACAAAATAGCCACTATGGAAATGTTTTGCATAACTACACATGTACAACTTATATTGAATTGCTTATCTTCCCAGTAAGGGTGGGAGACGTGGGAGGAAGTGAAAGAATCTGGAATTTAAAGTTTTAAAATCAAATGTTTTTTTAAAAATACTATCATCATCATCATCATCATCATCATCATTATTTACATGCAGCTGGGAAATAAGATATACAGGCACTGGGGCATGGAGATCCATCTTGCCCTACCAGAAAGTCAGAGGGAGTATAAGGGAGTATATAGGAGAGAGCAGATTGGAGGAGGGGGTATTCAGTGGGATTGCTGTTTTGGGGTAGGGGAAAGGGGAAAGATGGGGAGAAAATTTGTAACTCAAAATCTTGTGGAAATGAATGATGTAAACTAAAAATAAACACAAAAGTTAATTTAAAAGATAAAAAAGAAGAAAAGAAGAAAACCCCAAAGTCATAGAATTCATAATATCTGACTGACTTAGTAAAATAAAACAAAAACATTGTGTCTTAGTGGGTAGCAGGTGTTTGTTAATGTAGTCACTTGTACTTTGTTCAGTGCCAAAAGTTTTATATAAAATTACGTTCCTTATTGTTTGAATATGCAAAGGATCCACGATTTAGTCACAGGAAACTTCCAGGTGTGGAAATTTGCCTAGTATCATAGAGTATGAAAGTGTCAGAGACTGGAACTGAAGCCAGGTACCACTGACAACCAGCTAGGCATGAAATCCATTAAACTGGTCTTTCTCTTTTAAAAAATTTTCTTGTTACTGCATTAATGCCAGTACTGTTAATGGTTTTCTATGAAATCCAGTGGTTATTCCATGAAATTTGATTTTAGAAAGCTGAGAAAAGACCTTTTCCAATGTCTTTCTGTGGCATAGTAGTGACCCTGGGTTCTCAGAGTATAAGCTCTGACAGGTCCTACTAAGCTGTATCATCAATCAACAAGCTTTTAAGTGCTAAGGCTCCAGTGCTTCTGAACGTGTGGGTCATGACCCCTTTGGGGGTCGAATGGGGTTGCCTAAGACCATTGGAAAACATGTATTTCCGATTGTCTTAGGAACTGAGACACAGCTCCTCTATCCATCTCTAGGCGGTTCTGCCCAACATGCAGATACGCCCACATAAGGGTCTTGGCATTAGGAAGGTTGATAACCACTGTGCTAAGCACTGGGGATACAAAAAAAGAGACTAAAACAGCCTCAGGCCTCAAAAGCTCACATTCTAGTGGGAGAGACACAATATGCAAACAACTTATACTTATACTTATAAACTGGATAAAGTGTAAATCTGGAGTAACGGCAGAGGGAAGTCACTAGTATTAAGTGCTAATTGGGAAAGATCAGGAAAGATCGCTTGCAAATAGTGAGATTTTTAGCTGAGACTTGAAGGAAGCCAGGGGAATTAGGAGTCAGAGATAAGGGGGGAGAGTATGGCAGGCATTATGGATAGCCAGTTCAAATGCATATGAAAGTGCATTTCCAGTGCACTGAAAATGGAGTGAAAATAGGAAGTCTTTGAATGTGGTGTAGGGATAGACCTTGTGGCTAATCCTAGAACCAACCTAGCCAAACTCAGCAAGCTTCTTCTTCAGAAGGTTGGCCACCTAATGACATATATTTTTTGGTTTTGGTAACTCAAAGACTATCTGGTAAGGGATGGAAGGGTTGCAGTCTATGTCAATGGAGAGATTTCCCACACCAACAAAATCGTGAATCCTTAAAGTATTTTAGGATCATAAAATAGAAGGGCCATAGAAGCTTTCTGATATTTTACACATGAAGAAACTGAGACCCAAGGAAGGTAACTGACTTGCCCCAAATTACAGAGATAGTAAGCAGCAGAGGTGGGGTGTGAAAGCATATCTCCTGACTCTGGAGTTAGTGCTTTTTCAAGTAATAACAGTATCGACCTGTCTCTGATAATTAATAAGGTATTTACTACCTAGTATTTCTCTTCATATAAAGCATATGTAAAGCAGTTTTTTTCATCCTTTCAGAATTGGTGATGATGGCCTAACGAGCTTTCTTGTTGGATCTTCAAGCTCAAAGCTTAGAGAACTGAATTTAACTAACTGTGCCCAAATAAGTGACCTTGCCCTTGCACAGATGGGAGAAAGGTATGGCAAAGGACTATAGTGTTCTGTTTTATTTCATCACTCATGAAATATACAATAATAACGTGTTATTTTCTATAATTTGGAGAAAATGAGTAGACAACAAAAGAAAGCTAGCCTTCATTGAAATTATGGTTAAAAATAGCTGTGGAGGTTAAATTGTATGTCTATGGAGCCAGGGTAGTCTGTCACCAATTTCCTGTTAAAAGAATGGTTTAACATAAGACATTATATTATAGACAGAATATTTAGAAAAAGGGACCATTTCGCTACCTTTTTTTTACTTGAACTATATTTACTTGAACCTATTTTTTACTTGAACTATACACAGTTTGCCCCTCTCATCCTTGTCTAGAGTGGATGTAGAAGTCACACATCCACCATAACTACAATCACCGTTAGCATGGAATTGAAGTATTTTGGGGGATGCTTTGTCAAAGCTCTTAACTGACCAGAAGACTTTTTGAATTACAGTGGTGGTGATGACAATGGTCAGAAATTCAACAGTTATTAAAACATCAACTAATAGTTATGACCATTGCTTGTTGTTCAGTCATTTCAGTCATGTCTGCCTCTTGTAACCCCATTTGGGGTTTTCTTGGCAAAGATATAGGAGTGGTTTGTCATTTCCTTCTCCAGTTCATTTTACAGATGATAAAACTGTGTCCAACAGGGTTAAGTCACAGCTAGTGAATGTCTGAGGCCAGATTTGAACTCAGGAAAACGAATCTTCCTGGCTTCAGGTTTGGCCCTGTATCCACTGCACCACCTAGCTGCTCCATAAGCATTGTTACTTATACCTCTCTGAATACATTCATTGCCAACTTTTCTCTATACTTCAAACTTTTAAAATTGGGTGTATCATCATTGTCACCACCACCATCATCTCATAGTTATATTGCAGTTCACAAAGCATTTTCTTCCCATAAACCAAGTGAATTAGGTCATTCAGATATCATGTACTATTATATAGCCTACACAACCTTGTATCTAGTACTTCATACTACATATGCTTAGTATCAATTTTGTTGACCTGAAGTGGAGAGAATGACACACCAAAGAAGGCACAGAAATTGAGCTGAGACTGTTTAAATGATCTACCCAAGTTACTTAGTTGGTATGTGTGGGAGCTGAGTCAAATCCAGCAAAGACCAATATATTCATTTCCTTATAATGAATTATACATGGTTCAGACATGCAGAATGTGTGGGAGGATGTATTTTTCTTTCCAACAAAATGTCCTAACCATGTTGCCAAAAACTTGCAGACCTTAGAAGGTAGTTCCTAGAGGCCAGAACATATATTACTAAAATTAATGGTCACATAAACCATTTTGTTTCGTGTCTTGGATTTGGAGCCCAGTTTTTCCATTTACTTCCTTTGTGACCCTGGACAAACCACAGTGTCTCTGGGTTTCAGGTCTTTCATCTGGTAAGGAAAAAGATTGGATAAGATGATCTGTCTCTGAGGCCCCTTCCAGTTCTTAAATCTATGGTTCTGTAACCTAGAGTTGATCTATGTGACACTAAAAGACTGCTGCTCCCGCAGAGAGAAGCGAATGTGCCAGGCACTGTTCTAAGTGCTTTTTAAATAAGTATTGTCTCTTTTGATCCTCACAACAACCCTGGGAGAGAGATGCTATTATTGTCTCCATTGTACAGTTGGGGAAAATGAGGCCATCGGAGTTTAAGTGACTTGCCTAGGATCACCTAGCTGGCAAGTGTTTGAGACCATGTTTGAGCCCAGATGTTCTTCATTCTAAGTCCAGCGCTCTGTACATTGTGCCATAGCTGCCTCTATGAGATAAATAAATCTGTTGTTGTCACTGGAGGGCAGTTTTTTGAAGATTGGAATGTTTCATCTCTTGTCTTTCCTCTGGTCCTTTCCATTTCTTGTATGCTCAGAATTTACAAAGCCCTCAGTTGTAGGAGGATTTAAAGTATATTGGAAAGTTTTAGAATCTGGATTAGAATCCTATCTTTACTAGCTACATCACTATACTATAGCATGTTTTTAACCTAAGTATTCTTATCTTTAAAATGAAAAAAGGTAATATTTGGACAAATGGGGCCTTCTTCCAGCCCTTCCTAGAGATCCTATGCTGTCCATAAGAAGTGGGCAGGGAATATACAGTGGGAGTGGGGGTTTTCCCCATCATCTCCTCCCCAAACATGTGCCTGCCTGCTCCTGGAGGACCAGGTGAGAGTTTGGGATGGGGGTGCCAGGAAAAGGTGTTATTAACTTGCATGGCCCACTTGGTGAATTCATGTGAAAAAAATTCTTTGAAAATCTGAAAATACATACATATATATATATATATATATATGTGCATATATGTGAGTTATTATTGCAAAAATCAGCAATGTTATAGAATAGCAAACAAATCTTATTATATGTCATTTGTGATCACTAGACATCATAAATATTAGGGATGTTTCCCATACAATCACACTGATCTCATTTCTTCCCTAGATTTCCTTGCTTCCTTCAGGAACACTTTTATTCCTTTGTGGAGAACACAGGAGAATGAACACTTGACCATTCATATATAGAATCTAATGCCTTCAACCCTGGCATTGCTGTTTAGGACCCAAAATACAACCATTCACCTGCTACACACACCCACTGTAGCGAGTCCCCAATCACTCTCTGGCCTGTAGAACTCAAACCTATCTGATGTTACATCTAATTCCTTTGACTACGCATCTCAACTCACTCCCTCTCTCACTTCCTATCTTCCCACCATTCACAGACTCACTGCTCTTATTGCATAGCTCACATAAATGTTTAGGGCTCCAACTCTCCTAGGACTGCTGTTCTCTCCCTCTCAATCATGCTAGTGTTCTGTAGGCTTACTTCAACAGTAATAGAAGTTCTCAGTTCATTTTCCTTCCTTTGTATACCCAGAGAGTAATTTTTACCACCAGCTTATATGACAAAGTCCCAATGCTTTCCAAATAGACCCAAGATGTAGTTGGCAGGTGCTGGCAGGTGTGTGTCTTTGCAGTCTAGGGTGCACAACTATATTCCCTTTTACTTAATAATTTCTAACACATCGTGGGTTTTTTTTTCCTTATGGGAAGAGCTGACAAAATATGAAAGTGAACATAAAACGTAAAAAAAGTCCCCTCTTCCTCAGTTTTAAATTTCTGAGTTTTATATAATTTTCTGTGTTTTGTACAATATTTCTTCATTCAAAAACTGAAAAATAATTTAATTAAAACCCATCCACTTTTACCAAACTTAAAAAGGGAAAAAAACCCTCTACTCTTAACAGTGCAACAAAAAGCCAAAATTTACTGGGAATTTGTGTGTTTGTTTTTTAGGTGTCGTAGTCTTACCTACTTGAATTTACATAATTGTACACAGTTGACTGATTGTGGGATTGAGTTCATTACACAGCTTCCCAACTTGATTTCAATCAATCTTTCTGTAACGGCCATCACTGATGAGGTAAAAAGGAAAAAAAAATTTTTGCTAAAAACTTAACTCAGTTCTCTAAAATTATTTCTGTATGTTCCATGTTAAACTCACAATCCATTGCTATCTGGAAAACTTAAAAATTGACATTTATTTGCTTTAAGAATTTGAGTTAAAAGGGCAAGTTTAGTCATTTTGTTTCTGTGTTTTGGAATATGAATTTATATTAATGGATAGATATTTCTTTGAGGTAGCAAAATGCTACGATATTCTAAAAAAAACCTTTTCTAATGGAAGGGAGTTGCATTACTGTGTTCAGTTGTGATTCTTAAGAACAAAATTGTGAATGGGCAGATGATATATTTGTTACAGTGTACAAGAGATTAGTAGGTGATGGCTTGACATGTAAGGTTTGAGTCCATAACCCATTTGAGTCCACAATTCCCTATTCTATCAGGTATTCATCTTTTTATCCTACAAATCTCTCCTCAGAATAATATCTCTCATATCACAAGTTTTTCCTGTCTTCTTTCTTCCCCTGTACGCTAACTCAAAGAAAATTGTTGTAGGAAAAGTCATAAGGGCATTAATTCTGTTTTTCCATCCCACAATCCTTTGCGGGTATTAAAATCTCTTCCTTGAGAGGAACTTTGGTATGGTTCAATGATGAAATAGTATCTTCTCTACCACCACCACCCCTTTTTATATCAGTAGTTGCAAGCATTCTTCAGATTGTAGGAAATTGAGTCAGTTCACTATGGGTTATACTGAATGGGGGCTTCCTTTTTAGGATTAATGGGAATGGACCTCAGGGAATACTGATTTGCACCTGATTCAACATCCTTCCATTAACATCCCTAGCCTTTTAATGTTTAGGTGTATTTCTACATAGAAGCATGGTTCTATTAAACTATCTTAGATGCATTTGAATCCAAAGTTTTGGTTCTAGAATTCTAGTAAGTCACTCTTTATTCCTCAATACAAAAGTATGCTTATTAAAGAAAGGGAAATCCTGAACACTATGATATTTGTGTTGAAAATTTATTGTTCAGAGTAGAAAAAGTAAAAAGAAATCTGGGTCAGATGCCTTCTTTTTCTTCCCCTACTTTCTTCCATAATTATGGGCACTATCATGTGCCTGTGTCCTATCTCTTGCCAAAATGGATAGAGAAACCCTAAGTGGAACTCTTCCCCCCACAAAAAATTTAGTTTCAATAATGAATTTTGGTAGAATGTAGGTAAGTAGAAAATGTCTAGGTCCTCTTTGAGATTGATTATATTGGAAGGGAATTCTACAGGCTTCCAAATTTACTGTTAGGGTCTTATAACTTTTCACACAGGCAGAATTGGAAGAAGAGAGACTTGTTACTACCTTATGACACAGATTCATTATTACTCTGCTCTTAGCTGTACCCATCTAGACTAGAAAACAAGACATGTAAATACAGTACTGAGGAATATAGAGATACAAAGGGAAATCCTCTCCTGATAATATTCTTAGTGCTTAACTCTTCTACCAGCAAATTTTTTTAAAACTGGATCACTATCAATCTCTCCTAAGAGACCGAGCTCCCCAGTGGCATTAGAATGGGCTGTCTCAAATGAAAAGGCAGGTCTCATATGGCTGTTTGAGGACAGAAAACAGTGGAGGATAGAAGCCAAAGAAAAACTAAAAGAACATGGATACCAAGTAGGATGTAGACTTAGAGGAGCTAAGGGGAAGCAGGAGAACAAATAGGAGGTATTAGCACTAAAGAGACTTTGGGAAGCAAATGCCAAAATGCTGCTCTGTGTGGCCTACTGGAGTGGAGCACACTCATAGGACTTAGTATCGCTAAGACAGATGCGTGGGGATTAGTTACATCTGTTGAAAGGAAGTATATAGATAGGTGGAACATTAGGACAGATCTTGACAGAAATGCTGAGAGCAACGTGAAATGACATTAAGAAAGGCGAGAAAAGAATTATTTCAAGACAATAGCAACAACAAAAACAAACACTATAAATGTACAGAAGTCTGAGACCGTGTGTGGTAGGGGCAGATGTCACTACATACACTATATACATAGTTTAGCAGGGCATTGCTACTCTGTATCACAGTTCATTAACTGATGACACTCATAATGAAGACACTGAATCCACAAGAAAAAGTTTAATTGCTTTCAGTACATATTGTTTCACAAAGCAAGGAAATATTTAGTATATTTTACAAAGCAGAAATGTTCTTGCTCTCTTACTCAACACACATACACACACAGAGTGTTTAAAAGAGAAAGCTTAAGTTATCCACAAAGTTCATCTATTTGAAACATTTCAGTGATGTCAGGTGAATGAAGTACATGCAAATACTCAAATGGGTCTTTGATCTCCTCAATGCAGGGGTTCCTTCTAACAATGCAAATTGCAGTCCATACATTATAATCAGAATACTTTCATTTATGTTCAGTGAATGATTTGTATAAGCTACCTTTAAAAGGAAAAATTTCTTACTATAATACCCTTTTTTTTTTTTTTTGCTTTTTGGAGGGCAGTTGGGGTTAAGTGACTTGCCCAAGGTCACACAGCTAGTTTTTTGTGTTAAGTGTCTGAGGCCGGATTTGAACTCAGGTAGTCCTGACTCCAGGGCCGGTGCTCTTTTCACTGCGCCACCTAGCCGCCCCTATAATACCCTTAAATATGGAAGTTGCCCTCTTGTTATTTTTCTACGTAATTGTACATCATTGGATTAATTATTTTAGGCTTTTGAAAATTGACATTATCCTTATAATGTGTAAATATAAAATTAACGATACACAATTATGATAGCTATGCAAAAATATAACATTATAAATAGAAACATTTTAAAATATCTTATTATAAAGATAACAGGATATTTTGTATCTTGATTAATTTAGCCAGGTTATATTGTAGGGCTATTTAAAACCAACTATTTAAATTTCTTACCTTTGTCTACTTGAAATTGACATTATTAAAATTTAATTAAGATAAAAAAGAATGGGTGGTCTCTTTTCCTTCATTTTATCTGCTGCCTACAGGGGCTGGTGTAGTCCTTAAGTCTCTTGCCTGCTTGTTTTTCTCATGGCACAGACAGTTCTGCTTTCTTGCTAATAAGAAGGATCTTTTAGAAGTAAAATATGTCAAAATAAAGCAATTAGCTTGGCAGTTACATTTTTTTACTCTTTCAATTAATATTTTAATTTGTTCTTTGCTTCATTTACCATTAAGATAACATTTATCTTATCAACTAATATCTCAGACACAAAGTACTTGCTGACATCAAAAATATTTTGCTGATACTACAATGTTTTTGCATCGGTTTTTCCTCTTTCCACAAACAAGATGAATAATGTTGAAATTCACTGTCAAGTAGAATTGCAATTTTTTAAACTGGCAATAAAAACTGTTATTATTGGCCATATTTAATGAATCTAGTCATAACCCTTATTAGTCGTGACTCCAGGAATGGGTAATATATTACACAGAAGGGGAACCAGTTATAAAATGTATGTTGTCAGCATTATCTGCAAAAACAAGGGACGGTAATAACATATGTGACTGCAAGTGGTTAAAATAATTAGAGGAGGTAATTACTATATTTTGCTTCATATATTATTGGTAAATTAAATAAACATTAAATTAAAAATCAGGAGCTTTTAATTTTGTTTTCTGGAAGTTATTAAATTAACTTAATTATGGTAAAGGTTCAGCAAAGTTCAAGGATTATTCTAGTTTAAGTCTGGTGACCTTACAGATATTTTAGATTGAATTGTCACCAAAGACTACATAATATCTATTCTGTAACTCTGTATTAATAGGTTTTCAATGGTAGTACTAAATATAGCATAAGAAACAATGTTTTCCTCAGTCATTCTAGGTAACTGCTCTCAGTGCTCAACTTGGGTCATATATTTCTTAGAATCCTTCCTTCAAAGCCCATCTCAGGTGCCATTTCCTATGGGAAGCCTTTCTTTATTGCCCCTAGTTGTTAGTACTCTCTTTCCCCCCTCATATTAAATTATGTTTACTTATTTGTGTATACTGAGTTCCATAGTCAGTTTGACGAGGGTACAGAGAAGCTATAACTTTTGTTGGGGTTCTTA
>JAQQSW010023922.1:0-10183 GCA_028646575.1 Pseudocheirus occidentalis
GCAGGCCGGGGGCTCTGAAGCAGCCTGGTGGGGGCCACTGGTGGATCCAGCAGTTCCCTTCCCCCACTGCTTCTTTGCCCCAGGGGGCAGAATGGCCGAACTGCTTTATCTCCCAAATTAATTTTCAAAGTTTCACTTTCACTAACCGTGTCTGAAGATTTAAAGATCCCTTTAGGCCGGTGCTTTAGATTTTCTTTGAAGTAGACTCAAGCTGTGGCTTGGGAGGCTCTGCTGCTCCTCGTGGCCACCCTGAGGTCTTGCCTGTTTGGGCTGGCTTGCTCTCTGCTCCGCTGAGGTGCGAGCTGCCAGTCTCCCGTCCTGCTCCTCACACCTTGGCAGATGTGGAGGTGCTGGAGGCTGTAGAACCGCTGCAGGCTGGCTGCAGGGCTCGGCTCAGCTCCTTCCCACCGCCCCGGGCCTGGCCACGTTCTCGGCTTCCTGCTGTTCCAGCCTCCAATCTGGCTGCCATGATGGGCCCCTGCTGCCGAGGTGTCTTCAGCGAGAGCTGTGTTCTCTGTATTTTTGTGAGTCTGAGAGTCCTAGACTTTCCTAGACTTTGTCTGGGCTCATATTTTATGGGTGTTTAGGGTGGCAGTGTGGGAACTGCGGGACCTTGCTGCTTCTACGCCGCCATGTTGGCTCCGCTCCCCCTTCTTTTTTTTTAATATAAATTTTTTATTTATTTTCTCGTTTACATCATTCATTTCCATGAGATTTTTGAGTTACAAATTTTCTCCCCATCTTTCCCCTACCCCAACTCCAAAACACAGATCCCACTGTATAGTCCCTCCTCTGATCTGCTCTCTTTCTGGTAGGGCGGGGAGGGTCTCCCTACCCCTGCCCCTGCACATCTTAATTCCCTGTTGCATACATTACAGAGCTTTAGATTCTAGATTCTAGATTCTCTAGGTTCCTCCCCTGTCATGTACCAAACATTTCAATGAATTTGACACTAAGAGAAAATATTCCTTCTAAGTTTGCTCTGAATATCATTCATATAATTAAGTAAGATCAAGTTAAATAATTAAATAGATAAATAAAGTTTAAATAATTAAAAAGTTCAAGTTAAAAAAATTCCCCTATGTAGATTATGATCTAATGTTTCTCACACAGCTCTCTTCTGAAAGGTTATTCATAAATGGACTGTAATGATTTGTTTCTGTCTCTGATACCAACAGGAATGGAGAATGATCTAAAAGTGAAGGCCCTAAGCTATGAAAAATTCTAAAGTGGAAGGAGATTTAATGCAACATAATGAATGGCTCCAAAAAATCAAGATAACTAAAAATATGTAGAATCTGTGATTTCTAAAGGGGGATACCCAGAATGGGTGATACCTCCTCTGGGGATTCTCTTTATGCAAATAAGAACCCATGAATGACTTAAAAGATAAATTCTAAAAGATAAAGATAAAAGGGAAAAAGATAAATTCTAAAGAATTATCTCAGTCTCAGAACTGTTAAGTGACTTGCTCAGGATGATAGGAGATCACCAAAGATTGATTTTAAAATCAGGACTTCTCAACTCCCAGACCAGAACTTTAGCTACTATAACCATCTACTTTTGTTTTGAGAGGGGAAGGCAAGGCATTTGGGGTTAAGTGACTTGCCCAAGGTCACACAGCTAGTTAAGGGTTAAGTGTCTGAGGCAAGATTTGAACTCAGCTCCTCCTAACTCCAGGACCAGTGCTCTATTTACTGCGTCTACCTCTAATAAAGGCAATTAAGAGGAGAAAAAATTACTAAGATTAAAATGAAGACGATAACTGCACAGATAACTTTTATCTCCACAATCCTTCATGAGTTACTGCCAAAAAAAGGACCAGATGATGCCTCAGCATTCTGATTTTACAAATTAAATTTGGGGAACTGTCTTGTTGATTGTTACTGCAGGTAATCAGATCATTGACTGGGCATGGACTGATAATTACATAGTCTCGGCTAATTAGGAGGGGACAAGTGGAGTGAATGCAGATAAGACATTAGAGGAAGCTGGGCAGGCAGTCAGCATGTTTGAAGGAAATGGTAAAATAACCAGCCATGTGATCCTAGCTTTCAGCAACTCTTTGGCGTGTTTTATGAGTCACCTCTACACAGAATCAAACAATTTCCTACATAAATTTCTCTGGCTCAAAGTTTGTTTGAGGAATAAATGTGAGGAAGGGGTTGTAGCATTTCCTAAACTGTGCTTTAGACCACAGACCAAGAATAGAAAAAGGGATTTCAGAAATCATTTATCCAACCCTGGAGAGAGGAAGTGACTTGCCTACAGTCCCACAGATTGTAAATCACCACAAATGGGACTTGAATCCAGATCTTCAAAATCCATATTCCATTCTCTTCCAGTCCCTTAGACTTTATCATCTCTCTTACCCCAAACTACTTAGAGATTTGTCAAGCTGTCTTTGGTCCTTTTCTTCCCCATGAAGAGTGACTAAGTTGATATAATGAACCAAGCATTCAGCAATTACTGGATCCTAGTTGCCCACTTATGGGACAAATTGCATTAGCTACCATGCCAACTTATTAATGTGTCCTTCAGGGTCTTTGTGTCCTTGAAAGTATTTTTGCTGATCTCAGAGATTGATGAGGCAAATTGGTGAACAAATATTTACTTCCTGGGATGGCTGGACCCTCCTGGCTTCATGCTGGGTGGGCACTGGTAAAATAAGAAAGCTGGCATTGGAGGAAAGCATTGACATCTTGGGGCAAACTCATTGGATCACTTTTCTTTGAGGCACACTTACTTCTATCTTAAAGGTTTTATACTGTTCTCTATGCCACTTTTACATTATAATCTTTATTTCCATTTTTCCACATATTTTTGCTCACCAAAAAACCAGAATGCTTCAGGTCTCCTAGAAAGTAGGAATTGCATTTTAATAACCCAATCACATGTAAAGCTGGAAAACAGAGTAAATAGGGCATGCAGTACAACATGTGGAGAGATTTATAATTAAATTTGTATTTTCCTGATACCTTATGATTATAAGGCCAGGATTTCATTTCCTGGATGCATGTCATTATGTTACTACCTTAAAAATTCATACAATTATTAGGGCCATTATTTTGTATTTATGTAGTACCATTTTTCTGAGGAATTCAACATGCTTTATGCAGTCCCATATAACCATATTTCTTCCTTTCTCTCTCTGAGATTTTAAAAGAAATAAAAGAAAAAGAAAAAAAGTCATTTTTCTTTTTCTTTCTTTTCCCAAATCTTTAGTCTTTTGGATTTCTTCTCCCTCTTGACCTTTAACTATCCTTGTCACCTGCTCAACAACCTTTATCATTTGAAATTGATTGAATAGCAAGCCAAGAGAATAACCATTGAAAGGTCAATACTGGTTTGGACAGAGGCTTCCAGTGAAAAGCTCCAGGGATCCATACTTGGCCTTGTGTTATTTAACATCTGTTCAAAGGTTTAGGTAATGGCATAGACACTATCCTTATCAGGTTTGTGAATGAGAAAATACTAGTAGGTGTAGCTAACACACTGAATGATCGAATCAAGCTCCAAAAAGACTTTGGCAGATTAGAACATGGGACTGAATCTAATGACGAAATTTAATTTCAATAAATTTATGATCTTATGCTTAGAAGCTATTCACAAAAACAACTTAAATGCAAATAGGAATGCATGGTTAGATGGTTTTGTCTGAAAAGTTGGTTTGTCTAAAAAAAAGAATTGGGGTAGGGAATGAGAGAGGTAGTAGGTGATCAATGCAGGCTGGAAACCAAAAATGTTAACATAAAATTATGTTGCAGTAAAAATGGCATGATGTCCAAGAATAAGGTGATATTTTCTCTATACCCAGTCCTGGTTTGCCCCCCCATACGGACTGTTGTCTTCAGTTGTGAAAACCACAGAATACAACAAAAAATAACAAAACTGAGAACATTTAGAAGACAGTGAAAGACTTAAGCTCATACATAAATCGGCTGAAAAAAATGGGAACATGTAGCTTGAGGAAGAGAGGACTCAGGAGGACTCGATAGGTATCTTCAAGTACTGGAAAAGCTGTGGGGTAAAAGAAGTATTGGAGTTATTTTGTTTAATCCCTAAGGTCAAAACTAGAAGCGAATTGTAAACTGTAAAGCAAACTAGTAGAA
This sequence comes from Pseudocheirus occidentalis, assembly GCA_028646575.1. Classification (NCBI taxonomy): domain Eukaryota; kingdom Metazoa; phylum Chordata; class Mammalia; order Diprotodontia; family Pseudocheiridae; genus Pseudocheirus; species Pseudocheirus occidentalis. Next base: position 4,113 of record JAQQSW010023922.1, read on the forward strand.
ACTGTAAAAAAGAAAAAGTAATTTTTGACAATACACAGAAAAACTGAGAGCTTTCCCAAAGTGGAATGGGATATGTAGGGAGTGGGGAGTTGGGGAAGGGAGACGACCTTCTCTTTGAAGGTCTTCCATCAAAAACAGAATGACCACTTGAGCAAACTAGAGATTATAGACTGAACTACGTGGTCCCTTCCAACTCTGTGATTCTGTACATCTCTAACCTTGAATCACTCTCACCATTTATTGTCCTTGTTCTTCATCCTCAAGTCAGATTACTAATGGAAAAATGGGGACTTATGATCCTATGAAATATGAACAGCACTGATGACCCACTACAAATCCACACAGTCCTTGCTTTTGCTTAAAAGCTTTTTTTATTTCTTTTGTTGATTCACTTCCAAACCATCTCTCTGTTCTCTTCAAAATTGCAATCCCACCTACCCTTCCTTATTTTGATAGGTTTATTTCATTCTTTATTGAAAACATAAAAGTCATATAGCATGAGTTCCCTCTCTTGTCCTTGCCTCCACCACAGCATTTTTGTTGTTTTCAAATCATTTTTCAATCATGTCCAACTTATTGTGACCTCATTTGGGGTTTTCTTGGCAAAGATACTGGAATTCAGCTCATTTTACATACGAGGAAACTGAGGCAATCGAGGGTAAGTGACTTGCCCAGGGTCACCTAGCTAGTAAGTGTCTGAGGTCAAATTTGAATTCAGGAAGAGAAGTCTTCCTGACTCCAGACTGGAGCTCTACGCACTATGGCGCCACCTACCTTCCCACAGCACACCTGCTTTTAAATCCACCAATTCATAGTTGGAGTTTTCTGTAGCATCCAAGGTTAACCCACACCCTGGTTCCTTCAATCACATTTCTTCTCAACTGCTGAGGGTTCTCGTCCCAGAGGAAGACTGGTGCCCTATTAAGTATGCTGGTCTTGGAATCAGGAGAGCATTGATTCTAGCATTTAGCTAACTGTGATTCTGGGTAAATAATTTCATTTCTTAAACCCTCAATTTTTTCATTTGTAAGATGGAGTTCATAATGTTCATATTCTCTCTCTTGTAGGTTTGTTGTAAGGGAAGCATTTTGTAAACATTAAGGCCTTATGGAAACACAAACTGTTATTATTGTTGTTCCCACACTTAGACCTTCTCTCTCTAGCATCTTTATAATTTCTCTTTCTCAAAGGGCTTCTTCCCCTTTGTATACAGAACCATAGAACTTGTGAGTTGGAAGGGACCTCAGTGGCCATCTAATCCAACCCACTGTAATATTCTTGACAAATAAGCATCTAGACTGCTTGAAGACTTCCAAGGAGAGAAACTTATACAAACATCTATCTCCCTCAAAAAAAATCAGAATAAAACCCTTTATTTAATCCTGTTTTTCTCTCTCTAGTTACCATATTATTATTCTTTTATTTCCAATATCTTTAAATACCACTGTTTCTGTTTTCTCACATCCAATGCTATGGTAGATTGTTTGACTTCCTTCTCCATTATTTTAATGGAATTGAATTTCTGAAGGTTACCAGTGACTTCTTCTTGGCATATCTTGACCTTTCTGTAGCATTTGACACAGTTGATAACATCCTCCTTGAAACGCCCTCTCTCTTTAGGCAAGAAGAAAGAATATAAGTTAGAATGGAAAGTGAGATGGAGCCAGTGATTCCAGTCTGGGCTCGGCTATTTACAGTGTGTGATTACTTGAACAAGTCACTTCTTGTATATGGACAAAATAAAGGCAATGCATCAAATGACCTCTAAGGTCCCATTCCAGCTCTAAGGTCATGCATTTAGTCTCCATGCTGCCATTAAATATCAATGGGAGCTAGAACAAGTCTCTCTCCCTATCTGGGCTCAGATTCCTCATCTGTGACCTAGAGGAATCAGACCAGAGAATCTAAATCCCTTTCAGGGTTTATATACTAAATACCTTTATGCAACAGAGAACCAATATCAATGTTACCAAAAAAATCCTAATTTTTAATTGGCTACAGAATATTTTTCACTTGGATTAATAATTTTTAAGATATAAATCACAGAATTACACACACATGTATACACATGCACACACATATACAAATCTATATGTATGCAAACACACGCACCTTTACCCCTGGTGTATCCTAATTGCTCTCCTATGGGTGCAGCTGTGAACATAATATACAATGTTGTTTCTGCTCAGAAGCTATTGCAATTTTTAGACAGATAAAATAAAATTAGTTGAGTTTTTTTAACTAAGGTTTCATCTCTCTGTCCCATAGGAAATTTGGAAAGAATGCCTGCTATCTCAGGGGCAATCCTGAGAACTCTGGGCTGAAGATGGAATTTCAGGTGTTTATACTACACGGGTGTATTGAAATGAATATCAGATCTTTCACTTAATTGAGGGTTGTTTGCTGCTGTGAGTGGGGAGGTGCAGATATACACTGGAATTAGAATAATCTATTCCACAAATATTAATGAAGCAAAACTGAGAGGAAGGAAATTTATTTTCCCAAACGATAAAATCTATTAAAGCTGGTGTCAGAGGCCAGCAGAATTCTGCTAAAAAGAAATACGTGGAACATGATTAATTTTCTTTGGTTTCTACTTTAAAAAAAGGCCACTAAGTGGTATTGCCTAGTGGAACCTGGCACCTACCCTTTTGAGTTGACCTTTTCCTTAAATAAACTCTGCTGTTTGCATGGAAAAGCTCATAGTGTTGATACATCATAGAAGCGTAGAGCTGCACAGGATACAAGAGATCAGTGAATCCAACATCCTCATTTAATGAATGAGGATGCTCAAGTGAGGGAAGTGATGCAATATGCCCAAGGTCACACAGACCCTAATTAATCTAAGAGTCAAGACTAGAACCAGTCTTCTAACTATAAATGCTTTGCTTTTCTCACGGTGTGTAACTGCCTCATAACATAAGGGGATGGTATATGGCAGAAATGACATGTCTTTTATGAAATTAACAATCTGTGAATCAAATGAATCCACTACTTTCACATTTCTGATAGTTACATGTAGGTTTAGCAGTCAATATTCATAGTATCTCTAAGCTATTTCAAGAACATATGTAAAGAAATGACCTCCATTATTCATTCATTCATATGCTCAGATTTGTGGTATATCTAAAAGTAGTTGGCAGACATTCTACCTGGATATTGGACAAAGCAACATGGTGCAGTGATGGCAGCATGGTGACTTTAGTGACAGAAGTACTAAGTTCAAATCCTACTTCTACTGATCCTTACTATATTTGTGACCTTGGACAAATCAACCTCATTGACCCTCAGTTTATTCACTTGTTAAAAAGGGGGGGGGTTGAACTAGGTAGCTTCTGGGGTCTAGACCTTCCATATATCTCTATATCTCCAAAACTATAAATCACCTCGCCACTCTGTGCCTCAGTTTATCCCTTTGTAAAATAGTATGTTTGGGCAAGATGATCTAGAAAGGCCATTATACTCCTTAATCCAATGGCATTGGCCTCTTGGTTGTTACATAAGCAAGACACTTCCTCTCTCAGATCTGGGCATTTTTCTGGCCATACTCCCATGTTTTGAATTCTCTCTCCTCTGCTCTGACTACTGACCTCCCTGGCTTCCTTTAAGCCCCAACTAAAATCCCATCTTTTAAAGGAAGTTTTCTTCAACCCCTCTTAATCATAATGCCTTCCCTTTGTTAATTTTTTTCCATATTTATCCTGTATCCTGCTTGCTATTTGCTTGCATGTTGTGTCCTGCATTGGATTATGAGTTCCTTGAAGACAAGGACTATCTTTTGTCACCTTCTGTACTTAGCATGCTGTCTGGCACACAGTAGGCACTTAAACATTTTTATTGATTGATTAATATTCTAAGGACACTTCTATGAATTATGTGACTATTCAGCTATGTATAGCATAATGCCTGGAACACAGTGGTATTTCATAAATGCTTGTGGAATGAATGAACAACATGTTTACAGGTTGAGAATGAAACAATCTATTGATTGCTAAACAATGAATTCATTGAACAAACCAACTAGAGGATGACAAAGTATCCTAGAGTTGGAAGGATCCTCAGTGTCCACTTAGCAGAACCCATTATCTGAAGAAAAATCATCTTCCCACAACATCCTTTGACAATTGGTTACCTAGCCTTCCCTTAAAAATCTATAAAAAATAATGGGAACTCTCCAGTTCTTCAGACAGCCTGTTTTCTTTTTACAACTCTAAATCTTAGGATTTTTAAAAAATTAAATTGTATCCTGTGTCTTTCTATCCATTTGTCCTACTTCTACCTTCTGCATCCTTCATTTGTCCTACTTCACTTCTTAAAGGGAAAAATTTCTCTACCAATAAGATAAAGAATTCCGTACCTCAGAATTTTAAAGAATATCAAGGCACAAAGAAATTAAGAGACTTGCTCAGGGTAACAGTGTGAATGTGTTTCAGAATAATGATATGAACTCATATTTTACTGCTACCAAGCTCAGTTCTACTCACTATACTACACGGCCTAGTCTTTTTGACAAACCTTCAGATATTTGAACTCTACAACTATGGTTGACCTTAAGTCTTCCTTCCTTTAGACTAAGGAATCCTGGAAATATTTAGTTAGGAACTGCTATGAGTGTGATACTGTGCCAGGTACTTAGGGACAGGCAAAGTGGGAAAAATAAACATGGTCTTTAACACAACCACAAAAATTCAGAATCTGAGTTGGAAGAAACCATCATAGTCACCTATTACAACTCATACCTGGCCAAGAATTCCCTAAATAACAAGATATCATCCGGTCTCCGTGTGAAGACCTTTAGTAGAGAATCCAGTGCTTCCCAAGTCAGCACACTTCATTTTGGGGGCAGCTCTGCTTGTAAGGGTTTTTTGTTTGGTGTTTTTCATTTTCCCACTAATAACCAACTGCTTTTCAATTTCTAATGGCCAGGCAGGATATAATCTACTTTTCCTTAAAAATAATCCTTCAAATACACCTATCAAATTCTTCCCTCTCCAAGTCTTCTCTTTTTAAGAATTAACATTCCCTGTTCTTTCAACTGATATTTCAAATGATTGGAATTCTTGACAGCCTTTCACTGTCTTGGCCTCTACCCTCTCTCCATAAGTGATTCTTAAACTGGTATCTGTGAACTTGGCTCCACCAAGAGTATTCTGATAACTGTGTTTCAGTATATTTGGTTTCCTTTGTGGTCCTATGTATCTAATGCCCTTAAAGGTATTATTCTGAGAAGGGGTTTCTAGGTTTCACCAGATTGCCAAAGGGATCCATGACACACACAAAAATGACTGAACTCCTTCTCTAGATGAACTCCAGATCATTCATGACCATGTTAAAATGAGGTGCTAAGAATTGAACATAGCATTCTCTGTGTTCAGTCATTTGTTTTTTGTTTTGTTTTCAGTTGTGTGACCCTATTTAGGGTTTCCTTGGTAAAGATACTGGAGTGATTTGCCATTTCTTCTTCCAGACCATTTTACAGATGAGGAAACTCATGTAAGCAGGTAAAGTGACTTGCCCAGGGTTGCACAGCTGGTAAATGTTTGAAGCCAGGTTTGAACTCAAGAAGATGAGTCTTCCTGAATCCAGGCCTAGCATTCTATCCACTATGCCACCTAGCTGCCCCACAGCACCACCTACCTGTATTCTCTACATAGCTTGAATAGAGTAGGGTACGCAAGGACTATCACCTCCCTCCTTTTGAACTTTCCTTTAGAGGAAGTTCATGTTAACTGTTCTGACTGCTCCATCAAGCCATTGATTCATATTAAGTTTGTTGACTTTTTTCATAGAAACTGTTGTCTAATCATGCTTCATCCAGTCAATTTGTCAGTCAAATGGGAATTAGTAAATACTTAGAATGTGCAAGGAATTGTGCTAGTGTTATATGGTTGATTCTGTAAACTCAAGTGGAGAACTTTACATTAGTTCCTAATTAAATTCCACTATATTAGCTCACTAAGAGTTAGAGTATAGTGGACAGAGTGATAATCTTAGAGCCAGGAAGATGTGGATTGAAGTCCTTCCTTGAGCAGTGGTGTCAAATTCAAACAGGAATGGGGACCATTAATCCA
>JAQQSW010023923.1:0-10183 GCA_028646575.1 Pseudocheirus occidentalis
ACACGGGAGAATAGTGGGGAGGGGAATGAGAAGGGGGGAGATGGAGGGAGGAGCAGGGTGGGGGGAGGGGTACTGGATGCATTCATCTCAGTGGAGGGACAGGGACAGGGTGGAGAACAAAACAAGGGGGGGTGCAGGATTGGAAGGAGGGACATGCAATTAGCCTCTCACAATTTGCCCACCATGGAGATGTCCTGTGTAGTTACACAGGTACAGCCTGTATTTAATTGTTGCTCCTCCTGGTGGGAGTGGGTGACGGGAGGAATTGCAAGGATCTAGTATTTAAAGCTGTGCAGTCCAGTGTGGCTGGGAAATGGTGCATTCAGGGACGGGGGCAGGGAGCCCCTCCCTGCCCTGCTGGAAAGCTAGAGGGGTGTTGGAGGAGGGCATGGAAGGGAACAGATTGTGAGAGGGGACTTACAGTGGGATCAGTGTTCTGGGCTGGGGGGTGGGGGCAAAAAGGGGAGAAAATCTGTAACTCAAAACCTTGTGGAAATGAATGGTGTAACCAAGAAAATAAATTAAAATTTTAAAAAAAAGTTTACCTTCCTTTAAAGGGAAACTATACACATGTCACATACATATATACATATACATACATCATATACACATACACGTGCATATACATGATGTGTATATTACATATACATGTGTATATAGACATAGTATTTCAAATAGCTTAAAATCCTAAGTCTTCTCAACCACTCTGTATATACAAAGTTATTGGGGAAAGTGACAACTGGAGAGATCAGAAAAACCTTAAAGAAGCTAAAGATTCTAAGAGGCCTGTGACTCAAAAATTCATTTCCTATTAGTGGGTCTGCCTCCCACTGGCACACATTATAAACCTTCCATGCTTTAATTGAGGGCTTCCGTGATTTTTCTCATGATATTCCTTCTCACTTAACACTTTCCTCTTTAAACATTCAGCATTTGTAAGATAATATGGTGATGAGAGAATCATGAGACTTAGCCAGGCTGAGTCTTAGATGAGAAATATAATCTATCATGCAGATCTTGTTCAGAGCTCTTCTGAAATAGTAAAGTCTGGCAGAACTTGTTTTGCTACTGTATACTTCCAGGAACCCAGGGTCTCTTAACATTCCCAAATGAGGCCTTAAAGGAGGACAGAAATAGAAAATATGTCCAGTTCATTGATTGCATGGTTAAAGTGGTATGCTTGGTGATGAAGTAGAAAAAAAGACTTACACACATATACATTTACACACACACACACACACACATATATAAACATACACACTTTACCCCACCCCCATATGTATGTATGTATGTATATATGTATGGATAGATAGATAGATAGATAGAAATATAATTGACATGCAAATACGGCCTCAGACACTTAACACAAAAACTAGCCGTGTGACCTTGGGCAAGTCACTTAACCCCAACTTCCCTCCAAAAAGCAAAAAAAAAGAAAAAATATTTAAAAAAAAGAAATATAATTGACATGTTTTCTGGTCAGTAGAAACTTTAATTCTTTTGTGCAATCAAAAGTAGCTTTCCATTGTCCTTTACCCTTGGAGAATGCCTCAGCAGCTATAGACAGGACTGCAATTCCCTTCTGAAAGAAAACTCCTCATTCCATCTGTTGAAGGTGGAAAACTGGGCTTGTTAGGTTGTATAAAAAGTTTTCCTATGTCTAAAACATTTTGACACCTCTGCCTTGTGGGTTCTGCAGAAGAGGTTCTTGTTTGGATAAGGTGAAAAATGTATTATGTTTTCTTCCAGCAAGAATGATTCAGGTTAAGTGATTTTGTTTTCATGAATCCCAAGTCCACTTTATTTTAGTTTTATTCAGTCCTACCATGACAGTCAAGAATAATTCAGAGGGGAGGCTAGGTGGCGCAGTGAATAGAGCACCGGCCCTGGAGTCAGGAGTACCTGAGTTCAAATCCGGCCTCAGACACTTAACACGAAAAACTAGCCGTGTGACCTTGGGCAAGTCGCTTAACTCCAACTGCCCTCCAAAAATAAAAATAAAAAAAGAATAATTTAGATGAAAATTGTTATTACAATTATTATTAGTTTGTTTGAATCTTTGATAGAAGTACCTTTGATTGTGTTTCTTTGTAGATAACATGTAGTTATTCTTGTATATGTTTTGGTTAATATGACCTTAACTTCACAAGAAGGTAAAGAAGAAGACTACGTAGGTGTGGGAGGTAAAGTTTTCTGCAAAAGACCAACATAAAACTCTTTTAATAAACAAAGGAGTCCTGAATAGAACCACCACAAGGTTGACATCATCACTCATGCTTGACAGGCATAACATAAAGAGTTAGAACTAGTTTAAAGTGCAATTTCCCACCCACAAATAAATATATGAATCTATCATTTAGGCATCACTTCATTTTTCTGAAAAACAAATATCTTTATCATAATTGTAATGTAATGAATTGATTATTGGGTCAATTCAACAGATTTATGATATGTTTTGTTATGAAGATTATTTGAAGCTCAGACTCTATAAGTGTTAGGTTTATCATACTTTGGTAACACACTGCAATGGGGTGCAGTGACTTTATGTCAAAGACCCAGGTGTTTTAAATATTTCTGTAACACCCCAATAGAGTTCCATGCAGCTTCCTCTCCCTAGAGTAGCTGGACCCTTCAATCTTTTTTGGGTGATGTTTTATCTCAATTTTTGAGGGAGATTTTGAAACATTTATCCAAGACTATGAGGAAGATATACAAGATATAGATTGTCCCTTTGTGTCTAGAAAACTGTAAATTGGTGAAATGCATGGTTGACTTGGATCCCTCCATTTCCTTGGCAGAGATTTTCTCTTCATAGCATGAGGTTCTCTGGGTTGAGGATGTACAAACTAGCTACCTCCTCTGCTATGTTCCGGGACTCCATTCAAGCCCAGATTCAGGTTACTACATACTCCAGAGGTCAATTCAGTATGGACATAAGGATATGTAATGAGGAAGGAGGCAATTCAATATAGTCTTGAAGTCCATAGGGTCCCTTTTAACCTTCCCAATGTGTAGTCCATTCCTTTATAGCTAATACTTATAATATAATGAAAAAATAGTTTATAATTTCATGGAGACGAAAACCATTATAAAAGTACAGACAGATTTAGACAGAAAAATCTCCCAGAGATGAAACAGTGCATATGGATACATCTGCTTGTTTCCCAGGAGTGGAAACTGCCAGAGAAATAGCAAAGTTTTTGTTGTATATCATTCTTTAGACTGATCAGTGAATCATTAAGGTTACTAATGCTCATGAATTTTTCCAGTTCAAAATAGAAGCATCTATCATTAGCAATTGACTGACCTCTGAAACTGGGCCACAGCTTCACATCTATCCTCTTTTCCTCCTCTTGAAGCCTAAACTTCTCTGGTCCTACGTTTTGATATTTCTCATATCCCATCTCCCTCTTTCCCTCCTTCCTGTTGGGGAAGACCACTTCCTATCAGTGAACTCACCAATAAGGGGCTACAATCTGTACATTTATGAAATGTCTGGTCATCTTCTTAATCAGCCAAAAATGTCTAAATATTTGAAAAGCAAAATGTTGGGGTTTTGAGATGGGGATGAAAAAAATCTAACATTAAAAGAATATTGCAGAGTTGAAGGCAGCACATTTATTTTTCCATGGTCTTTAGCTATTTGCTAAAGTTTGCATAAATCAATAAGGATGTGAGGTGTTTCTGTTGTAGGCATAACCATTTGAAAACCCTCTTAGGTCTTATAACCATTTTCCTGCTTGTAACATGACAAATATGACATTACCTGTTGCCACCAAGAGCCCAGAATGATGTATTATTCAATGATATTACTCTTACCTGGAGTACATAAGATGTTCTGTACTGCAATGAAAACCATTAAGCAGCTATTTTTATTGCTTAAAAGAGATATAATTTACAGAGAGCACAATTCTGGACCAAAGCATGTATATTTACTGAGAATGTGCTGCTTATAATGGGAGCTGAGAATTAGTTCTATTTTAAAGAAATTAATGCGTACAATTACAATAGTAACATGACACTGAAATGATGTTTTACTTAGTTATCTCATTTAACCTTGTAACATTCTCATGACATAACTCTGATGATGCTAAGCAAAGTGAAACCTTACTAATTAATTTTGTAATTATTCTCCAAGAGAATTAAGTGAAATTGTTATGATTTTTTAAAGGTACAGATAGGTAAAGAACAACAACAAAAGGACACCATTCTAGGGCAGAATGATTTCTTAAGGAAAACAACATCAGCAACACTGATTTAGCCTATTAGAGGCACCTATTGTGATAACACTACAACTGTGAAGAGAGACCAACATGAGATGCTGCTTTAATTTAAACGTTTCAATCATTTTATAGGACAGCCAGACTATTTTTCTTCATCTACAATGTACTTTCTGATCTCCATGCACTAACACCCACTGGCTGTATTCAATATATGGAGGAAGTTCTTTCCTCACCATGACATTTTAGAATTTCTTTTAAATATCATTCATGTGTTATCTTCTAAATGAGGAGCCTTGGACAGTACATCCTTTTCCTCCCTTTCTCTTTAAATGATTTTGTATCTATCCATATATGTATATATTTGTCTCTCGTAACTGAATATAAGATCACTGAGGACAGGGACTGTTTTGCTTTTGTCTTTTTATCCTACACATCTTGAAGAGTGCCTAGAAAACAAATTAATTAATTAATTAAAAAACTCTTGCTGCTTGATTAATTGCTTCACTGAAGGAAGGTCCTTATTTGACAGTTCTTAATGTATGTGAAACTACTAAAGCTATATCCCTTGTCATGCCCCCCCACCCTCCGCCCCGGAAGGACAAGCAATTCAATACAGGCTGTTCATGTGTAATTACGCAGGACATCTTCACGGTGGACATAGTGTGACACTCTGATCATATGTCCCTTCTTCCTATCCTGACCCACTTGTTCAGTTCTCTACCCTGTCTCTGCCCCTTTACTGAAGTGTGTGCTTCCAGCAAACCTCCCCCAGACCCTGCCCTTCCCTCTGTCATCCCACCTCTCATCCTCATCCCCCATACTCTCCTCTGCGGCATGATACCCAGTTTAGAGTTTATGTAATTCCTTCCCTATGCCAAATTCAATGAGAATAAATGAAATAAAGTTGTAACAGTTATCTCTTGCCTCTTCTATATGGGATGATTAACCCCATTTTGTCTCTCCCTGTCTCCTCTCATTCTAGTCCTCTCCCACCTCAGAATTTCACCTTTTAAAGTATCATCCCTTTGTATTCAATTGATCCTGCACTCGGGGAGGGTAGGTGGCACAGTGAATAGGGCACTGACCCTGGAGTCAGGAGGACCTGAGTTCAAATCTGGCCTCAGACACTTAAACACAAAAACTAGCTGTGAGACCTTGGGCAAGTCACTTAACCCCCAACTGCCCTCCAAAAAGCAAAAAAACAACCCAAAAAAACCCAATTGATCCTGTACTCTCTATGTACACATATACACACATGCTCAGGTATGTATTCATATGCATATATACCCTTCTATATAGACATATGTGTATATATATATATGTACACATTTGTATTCCCTTCACTTATCCTTGTACTAAGAAAGGTTTCATGTTACTATTATTTTTTTCCATATTGGCATGTGAATAGTTCAACTTTGCTAACTTCCTTATGATTTCTTTCCCATGTTTACCTTCTCATGCTTCTTTTGTTTGATTTTCAAACTTTCTGTTCAGTTCTGTTTTTCTCACCAAGAATGCTTGAAATTCCTCCACCTCATTGAATGATCATATTTTCCCCTGGAACATTATATTCAATTTTGCTGGGTAGTTGATTCTTGGTTTTAATCTCAGCTCCCTAGATCTCCAGCATATTATATTCCAGGCCCTTTTATCCCTCAGTGTAGAAGCTGCCAGATCTTGGGTTATCCTGATAGTGTTTCCGCGGTATTCAAATGTTTTTCTCTTGGCAGCCTGTAATATTTTCTCCTTGGTATGGGGATTCTGGAACCTGGCAATAACATTTCTAGGAGTTTTCTTTTGGGGATCTTTTTCAAGAGGTGATCAGTGAATTCTTTCAAGTTCTATTTTGCCCTCTGAATCTAAATCATCAGGGCAATTTTCCATGAGAATTTTTTGAAGGATGCTTTCCAAGTTCTTTTTTTGATCATGGCTTTCCAGTAGAGCAATAATTTTTAAATCGTCTCTCCTGGATCAATTTTCCAGGTCACTGGTTTTTTCAAGGAGATATTTCACATTGCTTTCTATTTTTTCATTTGTTTGTAACTGTTTAATACTATCTTTGTTTCTCATAAAGTCATTAGCTTCCACTTGCTCCACTCTAATTCTGAAGGAATTATTCTCTTCAGAATGCTTTTGAGATGCTTTTTTCATCTGGAAAATTGGACTTTTTAAAGCATTCTTCTCCTCATTGGCTTTCCGGGCCACTTTTGCCATTTGATTTAATCTATTTGTTAAAGTGTTGTTTTCTTTAGTCAGGTTGTTCATTCTCTTTTCATGATTTTCTCACATCATTCTCATTTCTCTTCCCAATTTTTCCTCCACTTCTCTAATTTGTTTTTCAAAGTGCATTTTAAGTCTATCTATGGCTTGTAGGCAATCTTCATGTATCTTGGAAGCATTTGGTGTGGGAATTCTGACTGTGTTGTCTTCTTCCCACTCCATACCTCAATCCTTTTGGTCCCCAAAAAAGGATTCTAGAGTTTGATTACTGTTTTTACTTTGCTTCCTTCTCCTCATGTTGGCCATTCAGTTAATTGCTTGATTTTTTAGCTCTGTGGAACTGTGCTTCCAGTAGGGAAAGCTCTGTCCCAAATTTCTGGGGTTTTCACAGCTGCCAGAGCTATTAGGGGAGTGCTACAGCCCCCACTAGCTTTGGTTAGCTGAAAACACACCCCACGACCACCACCCAAGACCATGTTTCTGATCCAGGTTGCTCAACACAAGAGCCCTTGCCCCTGATAAATCATCTCAGCCCCCCAGCAATTGGCAGGCCAGGAGCTCTGGAGCAGCCCAGTGGAGGTAGTTGCTGCTTGTAGCAGCTCCTGCCACTTCCTGCTGCTTCCTTGCCATGGGGGCAGTTCAGCCAAACTGCTTTTCCTCCCCCAAGTTTCGCTTGACAGGTTAAATTTCACTGACCTTTCTATAAGCATTATTTTTCCTGGCTTGATAAATGTGGAAATTGCTCCAGGTGCTGCAGATCTGTTCTTTGGGATAGACTCATGCTGTGGCTCGGCTCCTCATAACCACCCTGTGGCCTGGCCATGGTTTCAGTTTTGGGCTGGGCTGGCCCCAGCTCCCAGCTTGCGGCAATTTGCCTCTGCCAAGCTGCCTTCAGAAAGTGATGTGTTTTCTGTTTTTTTTAGAGTCCTAAAATTTGTTTAGAGTCATATTTTATGGGTATTTAGGGTGGCTGTGTGGGAGCTGTGTAAGTTTGCTGCTTCTAGGCAGACATCTTGGCTCCGCCCTGATTTGTTAACATTTTCAAAAAAAATTTAAGTTCAAAATTCTCATCTTCTCTTTATTCCCTCTGCTGCTCTTTGAGAAGTTAAGCACTTTGAAATTCATTATCTATGTGTAGATATTTCCATATTAGGTATGTTGAAAAAAGCAATAAAAATAAAGGAAATGAAAAATTTATCCTTCAATTTGCTAATAGAGTTTATCAGTTCCCTCTCTGGATTTGGATAGCATTTTTCATCAAGTCTTTTGTAACTGTTGTGTTACAGAATAGCTAAGTGTTTCACAACTGATCATGATTATAATATTGATGCTGCTATGCATATTTTTTTTAGTTTGGTCGTTTCACTTTACATCAGTTCTTATAAGTATTTTTAGGTTTTTCTAAAAACATGCACTTTTAATTTCTTACAGAATAATTGTTCTATAATTATATCACAATCATATACCATAACCTGTTCCTCAGTTGCTGGGCATCTCCTCAATTTCAAATTATTTTCACCACATAAAGAGCTGCCATAAATACTTTTTGGACAAATGGATCTTTTTCCTTTTATTTAATATCTTTGGGTGCAGAATTAGTAGTGATATAGGTGGGTTAAAGGATATGCAACAGTTTCATAACCTATTGGTTATAGTTCCAAACTGTTCTCCAGAATGTTTGGACTAGTTCAGAAATAGACCAGCAGTGCATTAGTATATCTGTTTTTCCATATCCCCTCCAGAATTTTTCATTTTCCTTTCCTGTCACATTAGTGAATCTGATAGGTGTTAGGTACCACCTAACAGGTGTTTTAATTTCCATTTCTCTAAACAAAAATTATTTAGAGCATTGTTCATATGAGTTGATAATTTTGTTATCTTCTGCCTAAAAATGTTTGTTCATATACTTTGACCATTTATCAGTTAGCTAAGTGCTCTTATTTTTTTATATAAATTTGGTTCAGTTCCCTATAACTGTGAGAAATGAGGCCTTTATGCACAAAATTTATTGTAGAATTTCCCTCAGTATCCTGCTTTCATTTAATAGGTTTCATTGGTTTTATTTGTGCAGAACCTTTTTTTTTCATTTCATGTAATCAAAAATATTTCTTTTTTCTAATGTGAACTTCTCTGTTTTTCTTTTTGATCATAAAGTCTTCCCTTATCCAAAGATCTGATGGTCATTTTTTCTATGTTCCACTGATTTGCTTATATTATTGGCCTTTATGCGTAATCATGTACCCATTTTGATCTTATCTTTGTATAAAGTATGAGATTGTGATCTTTGGTAGTTTTCTGGCAGACTGCTTTCCAGATTTCCCTGCAGTTTTTGTCAAATAGTGAGTTAGTGATTCCAAAGTTTGGATCCAAATACCCTCGTGTTATTAAACAATAGATTACTATGGTAATTTACTTTTGTATATTATATCCCTAATTTATTCCACTGATCAACCACCACATTTCACATCCATTGCCAGATTGTTTTATTTTTAATTTATGGACTAAAACAAGAATTTCCATAATATGTAACAATATAAAAGATTGGGTATGAAATTATAAATCTACTATGTACAACTTGCTATTCCATTCAAATATGCAACAAATTGTCATGTGATTTTATTTTTTTCTTTTCTCCACCTCCCTGTACTCCCACCCTAGGGATGGTTACCATTAGACACAAATAGGTATGTGTGTGTGTGTGTGTGAGTGTAAAATTATTATATACATACTTCTATTTGTCAATTTCTTTGGATATGGATAGCAACTTTCTTCATGTGTCTTTTAGGGTTAATTTGGGTATGTATGATAGTCAAAAGAATGTATTTGCTCAAAGTCATTCTTTTTTTAATTTTTTATTTATTTTCTTGTGTACATCATTCATTTCCATGAGATTTTGAGTTACAAATTTTCTCCCCATCTTTTCCCTACCCGCAACCCCAAAACAGCAATCCCACTATAAAGCTCCTCCCCTGATCTGCTCTCTTTTATGTCCTCCTCTAATGCCCTTCTAACATTCTGGTAGGGCAGGAAGGGTCTCCCTACTCCAGTCCCTGTATATCCTAATTGCCACTTGCATGTAGTTAATAATAATAATAATGATATGATTTTTTAACATTTCATTGTAGAGCTTTAAATTCTAGATTCTTTCAGTTCCTCCCTTGTCACCCACCGCTACTGGAACGACAAGCAATTCAATACAGGCTATACATGTGTAATTACTCAGGACATCTCCACAGTGGGCATATTGTGACAGTCTGATCATATGTCAGTCCTTCCTATCCCTTCTCCCCCTTGTTCAGTTCTGTACCCTGTCCCTGTCCCTGTCCCTTTACTGAAGTGTATGCTTCCTCCCCTAGTCCCTGCCTCCCCTCTGTCATCCCATTTCTCATCCCCATCCACCCTACTCTCCTGTGTGGCAAGATACCCAGTTTAGAATTTATGTCTTTCCTTCCCTAAGCCAAATCCAATGACAGTAAATGAAATAAAGTTATAACAGTCATCCCTTGCCGATTCTATATGGGATGATTAACTCCATTTTGTCTCTTCCTGTCTCCTCACATTCTAGTCCTCTCCTACTTCAGAATTTCACCTTTTAAAATATCATCCCTTTGTATTCAGTTGATCCTGTACTCTTTATGTACACATATACACACATGCTTAGATATGCATTCATGTACATATATAATATTCTATATAGATATTTGTGTAGTTATACACACACACGCACACACACGCACACA
>JAQQSW010023924.1:0-10183 GCA_028646575.1 Pseudocheirus occidentalis
ATTGTTGATACTGTGAACATTGTACTGAATCTTGATTTGTAATGGAATAAACAGAGTGTTCACTAATACTGTGTAATCCAAATCTTAAAAGCTGTTCACAGTAGCATTCTCTTAGGAATCTACTGCTGATTGGCTTTACAATGAGCTAGACCTGAAAGGCTTAGACAAACTCCTCATTATATTCCCTATTTCCTCTGATGATCTCATATAATAATAATAATTAATAATAATAATAATAATAATAAAAACAACACTTTTGAAAAGCAATATTGTTCCATTTTCTCCCCATATCAAACCAAAGTCAGAACTGATGAATGCTAAGACTGATAAAATGCCAGCCTGCTGATTTGTCTACAAAGTGTTCCCATCAATGATATAAGTGAATTTTCTAATGTATACATTATATTAAGGAAGGAAGAAAGAAATACTCTTATGGAAAGAATTGATTCTTTGTACATAATCAGTTCCCATTGCATTTAAATGACTTTTGGTCCTACACCAATGCTGATAAAACACTTTAAAATGTACAGAATATTAACCAAATGTTTATATTAAACAACTCCTTTCAGGTGAAAATGTGCTCAGCGAAGCATAACTCCCAGAACAAGTTGGTGAATATTAATGCCCAGCAGATCCCAGAATGGCTACAAGTGCTTAGGTGGAAAAGTAAGATGAGAAAATAAAACAGGAACATTGGTAGATGGGCACCCACAAAAGGAGATTGCAACCACATCAAGCACATCATCAAAATGTAAATTAAGTTAGAAAAATGAGCAATGTGGGCTGTGGAAAGTATGAGTCAGTCATGAGCCAGTCCAGAGAAGGTTGAGTCAATATAGATAATCTAAGTAAAGTATTTCATGAACCTTAAAGAACTATATAAAGGTTAGCTATCTGAGTTATTGTTATTATTGATAGAGACTTGACCTTTCATTTCTTAAGTTACAGGGAACTCTCTGGTGAGGAAACTCCCTCTATCAATATAGGTCAACACCTTCTCTGGAACTTACATTCTTAGAGTGTTGCCTTGAAAACTAAGGGGTTTAATGACTTGCTAAGGGTTACATAACAAATATGTGTTACAAGTGAAATGTGCCTCCAAATGAATATACCTTCTACCAATAATACTAGATTCAATATCAGTAACAATGCACACACTCTATGAATCAACCAGTAGGAAAACAAGACTAGGCAGTCAAGACAACATGTACTGAACCATTCATGTCCTAGAGTCAGCTTGAACTGGCTCTGAGTGAATTGTTAAATTTTCAGTGTGAGCATTTGCAACTTGGAAATCAGGAAATGCTACAAAGTTAGGCTTAATTTATTGTTTTGTTAGTTTTCTACACTTAAGTGATAGAGAAAAGTGCATCATGCAACATTTTTTGAAAGCTAGTTATTTAATATTAACCAGAACATCCTTAGATTCAACCCACACATATCACAATATATTTTCTATGGGATTTCAGTTAACTGAACTTCTCTGGATTTCTGTTTCACATTTATCACAAAATCATAACTTTGGACTCAGAAGTGACTGCAGAAGTCATCTAGGCAAACCCATACCCCCAGATTTATCTTCCATGACATATATGTCAAGAGATTTATTGCCTTCTTTTTGAAGACTACCAGTGAAGGGAAGCCCATTGCCCTTTGGGAGAATCCAAATTATTTTGGGGCCACTCTAATAGGTAGGAAGTTGTAAATGATCCTTTCAATCTTTAACGTCCTGACCAATTTTGCTTCTTGGTAACTTGTACCCATCATTCCTTGTTCTTTCTACTGGAACTAAGTAAAATGTTCCTTTTTCAACATGAGACCTTCAAATATAGCTGACAAATCACCTCCATGTCTTGTCTTCTTTAGGATAAATGTGTTCAGTAACTTCAACCAGTCCTTACATGGCAAGGACTGGAGGCTCTTCTCTTTCTTAATTATCCTCCTCCGGACACTTTCCTAGTCACCCATGTCATTCTTTAAATGTGGCACTGAAAACAGACTACAACGATGCAGACTGATCAAGGCAGAGTACAGAGAGACTATCATCTCCTTATTCCTAGAAGCTATACTTCTCAATATCACATAAGCTTTTTTTTTTGGCTGTCATATCATTGTTGACTCATATTGAGTTTATACTCCATAAAAGCCCCAGAACTTTCCCAGTCTATCATCATTCTTTCCTCCTGCCTGTACTTGAAAAGACATTTTCTGAACCCAAGTGTTTGGCTTCAAAACCATTAAATAAGTTCCAGTTTTCTCAAGTAGCCTACTACATCCTTCAGAAAACTTCCAATCAGGGTATTTTGGCCCAAAGTGGTTAGGTATCCTATCTTCAAGGTCACAGTGTTTCAGTGGGAGAGAGAACACAGTCCTAAATGCTTACAGCCGAAAGATATGAAGAAAAACTATTAAGAATCATACAAACATGATACATTACTTTGGAAATTTTGACCCATGATGGGCCACATTCCAAAACTTCTATTGAACAAAATTCTGGGTACTTGAATTTGCTTTCTTTTGAATGCCAAAGAAAAGCTAAGTCCTTTCGGTAGAATGAAATGGATGGTTAATTAGCCTTTTTTTCTTGACTCAGCAACCTGCATTCATATGCATGGGCAGACTGTTATAAAAATACACTAACAAGCTTGCCATGATGTATATTGTATTGCCAAGAGACAGGCTGGGGAAGGGGAGTAACTATCTCTCAGACTTGAAAAGCATCACATCCAATCAAAACATGAATTCTACCTCTTGGAGCTATGGGTTCTGATATTAGGAGATGCATGAATGTATCCTGTTAGTATGTTAAAGCTAATTCCATTATCATCCAAGAGCTCTGGAGTTGTCTTTCCCAGCAAAACCCACTGCAGCAAGCAGCAGCAAATATCAATACCATTAGAAACTCTAATTAGGGAATGATAATAATAATAGTTAGCATTTATATAGCACTTTAAGGTTTGCAAAACTTTTCAAATACTTCATTTTATTTTTACAACTCCCCTGAGAGTACAGCAGAACTTTTTGTGTTAGCTAAGAATTGGAAAGAAAGGAGATGCCCATCAAAAGGAGAATGGCTAAACAAATTGTGACACGTGAATGTAGTAAAATATTACTATACTATAAGAAATTATGTGTATGATGAATAGAGAGAAGCATATAAAGATCTGTATAAACCGACATAGAGTGAAGCAAACCACAGAAAAAAGTATATACAATAGCTGCAATAATAGAAATGGGGGGGAACCAATTATATACAAAAAAGTAAATGAAACAAAATTATAAAGATCAAGGGGGATGTAGATGAAAAGATATGAGTGGACACCACTAATCCAATGCTTTGTGGAGGTAAGAGGTCCATAGGTGTTATGTATAATGGCACATTTTTGGATTTTTTCAACATATTGATTGGTTGTGCTGGTGTTTTTAATCTCTAAAAATACTATTTGTCATATAGGATGGTTTTCTGTGAGGGAGAAGAGGAAAGAGGGGAAAAAGGAGGGAGGGATACCTAGGATAACCATGGTAAAATAAGAAACAGAGGATATCAATTTAAAAAAAACTCACTTTTAAGCTGAAGATAAAAAACAACTGAGAGGTAGGCATTATGATTGTCTCCATTTTATAGTTGAAGAAATTGAGGCATACAAATGAAATGATTTGGCCAGTGTCACACAGTTAGTAATTATCTGAAGATGAATTTGAACTCAGGTTTTTCAGGCCCCAGGTTCAGCATTTGTAATGGTAATTAACTTAAATTTGAAGACCCTTTTTTAATGTCAAGTAAGCAGGTACTTACCCCTTAGTCAAGCTTCTGTATAAGAGGCAGAGGGTGTGAACTCTGTCTCCTGTTGCTGACATAAAAGGAAGGGTTTTGCTGAAACAGGAAACCAATGCTGTGTGTGAATAAAAGAAAAGCCCCAGAGAGGCAGAATCAGGATTTTTCTCCTGGCGGGTTCCTGGTGGAGGAAACAGAATTTTCTCCTGACAAGCTACTGGTAGAAGAATCTATGGAGACAGAAAGAGAGAGAGAGAGAGAGAGAGAGAGAGAGAGAGAGAGAGAGAGAGAGAGAGAGAGAGAGAGAGAGAGAGAAAGAGAGACAGAGAGATTGAGATTCTCTTGCAGCATCTGGAAGCTAGGCTGCCACAGCTGACTTAGAACTGAGTTGGAGTTTTTTTGAAACCAGAATCTGGTGAAGGCTGAAGTTGTTGCTGAAGCCTGGAAAACAGAGATTTCTTCTGGGTCCTAGGGCCAGCCAAACTGATGGAGGACTGAAGAAGCATGACTGAGATGCTAAGATTTTGTTTGTTTGTGGCTTAGTTGATCCTTGAAGGATTTGAGATGTTCTGAACCCTGTGAACTTCAGTGTGTAGCAGGAACCACCTGGAATACTGGACAAGTACCTAGGAGCTGTCTGTCTCTGAATACAGGTGATGGCTTGGTGGATTTGGGTAGGAGCTGGGACCGTGGAAGGGGCTCCAAGGAATCTGAGAGACCACCTTGAGTCAAGATGAAGAAAAGGTCTCTCCTTAGATATTGAATTCTGTGATGAAATTGAAGTTTGCTAGAGACCTAGGGGTGGAGAGTTTGTGTAATTTTATGATAATTATATTTAGTGATTAATTTTACTTTATGACTGATTGCTAGATATGTAACTAAACAAATTAACTTATGATTGCTCCATAAGTGGAAGACTGACTATTGTATTTTGAGATGACTGAATGACTGAGTAAGGAAACAAACCTCCTTAGGGATACCAGATGATTGTTCTTTTTTTCTTTGTTCTAAATACTGTGACCACTTTGGTGAAACTATGTGGCCATTTTAATGATAAGCTGTTGTAAACATGATATTGCAATTTCCTGTGATAATATGTAATGTTGTGAATATTATATTGTGATATGTTGTGAATGTTTGCCTTGATTTTTATGGAATAAATGTAGTGTTCCCTATACTGTGTAATCAGAACCTTAAAAGCTGGTCACAGTAGCATTCTTTTGGGAAGCTGCTCATGCATGGTGTTACAGCATTCTATCCTCTGTTTCACCTAGATGATAATTCTGATGCTTACTGAGTGATATGATGCTACATGAGTGAAAGAAAGACTTCCAAAGAACTAACAACTAGAAGCAAAGAACACTGAATTGAAAGTGAAGAAGACCTGAGTTTGAATTTAGACTCTAGATCTTCCTAACTTTGACTTGGACAACTCGCTCCCTTTTCTCAGCTTCAGTTTTGTAATATGTAAAAACAAGGGGTTAGGCTAGATGATATTGAAGGTCCCTTTTAAATCCCATCTTCTGCTGGTTTTGTAGATAGCATGCCCTCTCACCTGTGGAAGCTCTCAATACCCAAGAGATTTCTAGTTTAATAAATGTCTGTCTATCAAAGCCTTGAACTAGACCAATGAGGGATATAAAGAAATGGAACAGGCTTTATTTCAAGGAAGTCACAGTTTCTTACTTCTATTTAAGTGTATAATACTTAAAGGGACATAGAATTCAGGGGGTGAAATGGTTCTCCTCCAATCCAAGCTCTTTAGATGGGTGCTGTGATGGACAGAGTGCTGGGCTTGGAATCAGAATCAAATCCTGCCTCAGACATTTACTAGCTGTGGGATGATAGGCAATTAACTTAACCTGTGTCTGTGTCAGTTTCCTCAATTTTAAACAGGGGAAATAATAGCATCTACCTTATCTCTCTGAGATTCATTTTCTTCAGTTGTTAAAGGAGGGAAGGGAAGAAAGGGAAAGGAACAAGTATGAATTAAGCACCTATTAGACACAATGTTAAGCACTAGAGTGAAATGAAAAGTCAAAAATAAAACAGTCCCTGATCTCAAGGGGCTGTTGTTCTAAGGTGGGAGACACGGTGAACATTGATAAGTGTATAGAGAATAAATGCAAAATAAGTACAAGATCATTTTGGGAGGGAGGGAAATATGATCTAGGAAGAAATCAAGAAAGGCTTTAGATCCCATCACCTCCCTTCTTCTCCAGCAGATTTCTATCACTATAATACCCTCTCTAATCTTTAATCTCACTCTGTCTACTGACTCCTTCTCTGCTGCCTACCTACAAACATGCTCAAATCTCTCTCACACATAAATATCTCTTCCTCCCTCACTACACCCTACTACTCATCCTTGTTCTAATCCTGTATCTCTCCTCTTTTCCTCAGCCAAATTCCTTGAATAAAGCTGCCTATATTCTTTGACTCAATTTCTATTCCTTTAACTATCTTCTATACCCTCTGACTTCCAGTGTCATCACTTTGTTAAAACCATTCCTCCCAAGTTACTAATTAGCTCTTACTTGCTACCTCTAATGGCTTTCTCTTTGGTTCTTATCCTGTTCAATGTCTCTGTATCATTTGAGGTTGTTGACCATCCTCTCTCTCCTGGATGCCCTCCTCTTTCTGGGTTTTCATTAATCTCTTCTCTCTTGTTTCTCTTTCCAGTTTGTCTGTTTTGTTTGTCTTTTTTGTGGAGGGGGAAATGAAGGGCAAAGGAAGTTAAGTGACTTGCCCAAGGTTATCAAACTATTAAATAATAAGTGTCTGAGACCAGATTTGAACTCAGGTCCTCCTGACTCCAGAGCCAGTGCTCTATTTACCGCACCACCTAGCTGCTCCCAGTTTGTCTATTCTTTCCTCAGATACTTTTGCTAGATCAGGTCCTTCTCCTTAAATATAAGTATACTATTGGCTGTCCCAGGTCCTCCTTTTTTCTCTCAGTATCTTCTCACTTGCTGACTTCAATCAATTCCCTTGCCTTCAGTTTGGATCTTTATCATATGTTTGCTAGATTTATACATATAGCCCCAGTCTGTCTAGAGCACCAACACCATGTGCATTTCTAAATGGATCTCTCATAGCCATCTCAAACTAGTGAAATGTAACTATTACATTTCTCTTCATGTCCACCCCAGATGGTAAAAAGAATCTCAAAAGCTCACTGAAGAGAATAACTCCTTCAAAATTAGATTGGAACAATTGAAAGCTAATGACTTTATGAGAAATCAAGGCACTATAAAACAGATCCAAACAAATTAAAAAATAGAAAGTGACATGAAATATATCATTGCAAAAACTACTGACCTGGAATATAGATACAGGAGAGATAATTTAAAAATTACTGCAGTAACTGAAAGCCATGATCAGAAAAAGAACCTAGATGCCATCTTTCAAGAAATCATCAAGCAAAATTGCCCTGATATTCTAGAATCAGAGAGCAAAATAGACATTGAAAGAATTCACCAATTGCTTCTTGAAAAAGATCCCAAAAAGAAAACTCCTAGGAATATTATAACCAAATTCCAGAGTTCCAAGGTTAAGGAGAAAATACTGCAAGCAGTCAGGAAGAAACAATTTGAGTATTGTAGAAATACAATCAGGATAGCACAAGACCTAGCATCTTCCACATTAAGGGAAAGAAGGGCTTGGAATATGATATTCCGGAGGTCAAAGGACCTAGGATTAAAGCCAAGAATCACCTACCCACCAAAAGTGGGTATAATGCTTCAGGGAAAAATATGGTCATTCAATGAAATAGAGGATTTTGAAGCATCCTTGATGAAAAAACCAGAGCAGAACAGAAAATTTTACTTTCAAATACAAGAAGCAAAAGAAGCATGAGAAGGTAAATAGGAAAAAGAAACCATAAGGAACCTATTAAAATTGAACTATTTACATTCCTACATGGAAAACCAGTCATTGTGACTCATAAGACTTTTCTCAGTATGAGAGTAGTTGAAGGGAATATATGTGTGTTTATGTATATGTGTGTATATGTATGTATACATACATATATGTATAGGAGGATGTATGTGTGTATAAATATATATGAGTGTGTGCATGTGTGTGTACATGTACACATAGACAGAGCACAGGATGAGTTGAAAATGAAGGGATAATATGAAAAAAAAATCAAATCAAGAGGTCAGAAAAGAAATTATTGGGAGAAGGAGAAAGAGATTAGGGTAAATTATCTCATACAAAAGAGGCAAGAGAAAACTGTTACAATGGAGGGGAAGAGCAGGAGGGTGAAAGAGAATGGGTCAACCTTACTCTCATTGAATTTGGCTTAAAGAGGAAATGACATACACACTCAATGACATACACACTGAGGAAAATAGGGGGGAAGAGGAAAAGAGGGGGAAAATGATAGAAGGGAGGGCAGATTGGAGGAGAGGGTAGTTAGAAGCAAACATTTTTGAAAGGGACATGGTCAAAGGAGAAAATAGAATAACTGCTAGGCAGGATAGGATGGAGGGAATTATAGTTAGTCTCTCACAATATAACTATTGTGGAAATGTTTTGTGTAACTACACATGTACAACCTATACTGAATTGCTTATCTTCCCAGTGGGGGTGAATGAGGAGGGAAGAAGGGAAAAAATCTGCAACTCAAAGTTTTAAAAACAAATGTCTAAAAAATGCAACTGGTAAATAAGATATACAGGAACTGGGGTATAGAAATCCATCTTGCCCTAATAGAAAGTTGGGGTGGGAGGTGAGGGAGAATATAAGAGAGAACAGATTGGGAGAAGGTGTATTCAGTAGGCTCGCTACTTCGGGAAGATGAGGAGGGAAATTTGTAACTCAAATTCTTGTGGAAATGAATGTTGAAAACTAAAAATAAATAAATAAATTGGGAAAAACAAACAAACAGACTCCTAATTAAGCTCCCTATCCCAAGTCTCCCCAGTTTAATTCATCAGTTCAACTGCCAAAATGACTTTTTTCCTAAATGTACTTCTGACCATTCTACCTATCCAATAAACTCTGGCAGTTCCCTATTACCTTTAGGGTTGAATATAAATTACTTTTGCATTTAAAACCCTTTACAATCTGGTTAAAATTTTATTTTTCCAGCCTTTGTATACATTATTCTCCTCTACACAATATACAGTCTAGACATACTGGCCTGTTTTATATTTCTCACACATGATTATCCATCTCCCAACTCCATGTATTAATAATGTACTAGCTATCTCTAGTGCCTGGAATACTCTCTCTCAGCATTATCAATTTTTGGAATCTTTATTTTCCTTCAAGATTCAACTCAAGTATTTTATTTTGCATGAGGCTTTTCCTGGTCTTCCCAATATCTAGTGCCTTTCTTCCCAAGGTTCAATAAAGACATGTGTGTATGTACACACACACATGCACTTAAGTATATATACATA
Source organism: Pseudocheirus occidentalis (assembly GCA_028646575.1). Classification (NCBI taxonomy): domain Eukaryota; kingdom Metazoa; phylum Chordata; class Mammalia; order Diprotodontia; family Pseudocheiridae; genus Pseudocheirus; species Pseudocheirus occidentalis. Next base: position 9,187 of record JAQQSW010023924.1, read on the forward strand.
TATGGATACATGCATGTATACAAACACACTTAAGGGTCTGTTGTACCCTGTTTTGCTTTCTTTGTAACCTCAACATCTGTCAGATAGTAGTCATTTAATTAGTTCACAACTGATTAAGGAGTAGGTGTCTGAGAATAAGATTTAGACTTTTGGACTGTGGCTTCAAATATAGAAATGATGGACTGCTAGTAAGAGATAGAGTATATCTAGTAAGTGTTGCTAAGAATATACTTGACTTACAAATCTAGCTTATAAGGTTTTAAACAGAAGGAGAATGGAGAAAGTAGCTTATATACATATCCACCAAGCAGGATAATAGAAAGTAGCTACTAAATAAGAAGAATATGCATGGAGATGCCCAGAATGAGGCAGAATACCAAAATGGAATGAATGAAACTTATGGCCTCAGGTGTCCATAAACAAAAGCACTAAGCATCAGTGTCAAAGAAGATGAACGGATGTTCCTAATGCGAGGAAGTACGCATGACTTTATGGATATCTCTTAATATATATGATATGTTGTAATGGTAATTAATTTGTTTGATCAGATGTTAAGTAGATCCTAGTAACCTGTGTTAATATAGAATTCTGTCCATTGGTGAAAAGGTCTGAATTCCCCTGTGACTTGGAAGAATGCTATTGGCTGAGACACCCCCCTGAACCATGTTGACTTGGGAGAAGGCCAGTGTTTATAAGCAGGAGAATTTCAGAGACAAGATAGACCTTGGGTTTGGTTCCTGAGTGGCTGACTGAAGATATGAACAGGATGGGACTTTGTTTGCTGGTGGCCTGGCCGATACTTGAGTTCCAAGCAAGAGAAGTCCTGAAGGGTTTGAGGTGTGCTGAACTTTGTGAACTTCAGTGTGTGCCAGGGATTGCCTTGAGGAGAGGACAAGGACCTGGGAGCTGTTCACCCCTGAGGACTGGACGAGAACCTGTAAGCTTTCAGCTCCTGAATCTAGGTGATTGTCTGGTAGATTCAGGAGGGAGCTGGGAC
>JAQQSW010023925.1:0-10183 GCA_028646575.1 Pseudocheirus occidentalis
TTATGGAGAGTTTTGGAGCTTGAAAATCCATTTAGCGTCCCATTTTATGAGTTTTTTAGCCTGTTTGTGTGGGAGCTGTGGTCCTTTGCTGCTTCTATCTGGCATTATTTTTAAAATCCAGACCAAAATAAAATGGGCAGGTGGTGAGCTTGCTGCAAAAGTCAAAGCTGGCCTTTATCTTTGGGTAAGGAAATTAATAATGGTGTCCACAAGTCTTTGGGACAGGATGTAGCATAAAGAATATTGCAGATTCAGTATTGTTGGGAAGAAAACATCAGGGACATCGTAAAAAGTTTACATGATTATAAATTTAGAGCTGGAAGACTCCTCAGAGTTCATCTGATCTAATCCACTCATTTTATAAATGAAGAAACTGAGAGCCCCAGAAATTAAAGATCTGCTTAAGGTCACACAGGTTATAAACAACAGGTAGAATTTGATCATAGATATATAGATGGTAAGGTTTTCAGAGGCAATTTATTCTAGCCCCATTGTTTTATAGATCTGGCAAACTGAGGCCCTGGTACGTCACATGACTTACTCAGGGTTACTTAGGTAGGAGGCGTCAGAGAGAGGATTCGAACTTCCAGGAACAGGGCTCTCTCCACTGAAGTACATTGTCTTTCCATCCTACTCAATTTAACGTACTACTTAAGTCCCCTTCTTGAATGGTTCTGTTTCTTCTGCTATGCATTTCTGGGGCTCTCACCAAGGCCACACTGTATTCTATTTTTATGTTGCATTTCTCTCTTGGATTAATTATGCATTTCCAAAAATCTAGGAAGAGTTACATGAATGGATGCAAAGTGAAATGAGCAGAACCAAGAAAACATTGTACACAGTGACAGGAATATAGAATGATCAACTGTGAATGAGTTAGTGAATTTCAGAAATACAGTGGGGGTGGGGAGCCTGTGGCCTTGAGGCCACATGCAGCCTTCTAGGTCCTTGTGTTTGGCCTTTTATCAGAGTCCTTTACAGGACAAATCCTTTAATTAAGGGGATTTGTCCTGTGAAGTTTGGATTCAGTCAAAAGACCTCACTTGAGGACCCAGAGGGCCACATGTGGTTTTGAGGCCTACCCCTGTTAAGACCATTACAGAGGACTTAATGCTGAAAAATGTTACATACCTCCAGAGAAAAAATTGATGGCATCTGAATGCAAATGAAAGCACACTACTTTTACACCATCATCATCATTATTATCATCATCATCATTATTTTGGTCTGTGTTTTCTTTTCTAATATGGAAATATGTTTTGCATGATTGTGCATGTATATAGCCTATATCAAATGACTTGCCATCTCAGGGAGGGGAAAGGGAACAGAGGTTGGGGAGAGAATATGAAACTCAACAGTTTAAAAAATTAATATCAACAATTTTGTTAACATGTAATTGAGAAAAATAAAGAAAAATTTAAAGAAAAAATTTATACATCTCCATTTTACCCAGATGCCTTCTCTTTGTCTCTTGAGAAATGAAATGCTGTCCTGGGTTGGTGTGTCACTCTTCCACAAGTTTAGAAAAATGGCACCATTTTAATGCATGTTACATCATGATTGGCATTTGTTCATTACCACTTTTCATAATTTCCTTTCAGTGGTTCTACCCTCAGCTCAGCAGATGTAGTGGTGGGGAGGAGAATAGATGATAGCCACTAGAGAGAAACTCTTGATGGAAATCCTACACAGTGTGTTGCTCGTTGGCCTGTGTCTTCAGCATCCTTCAGTATTGTTCCATTCTCCCTCTCTCTCTGTTTCCTAACAGTTCATGTTAGTTTTACTTTTAGTTTTTCTGTACATCACAACCAACATTTCCCTCCCTGTATACGTATATACCTTGAAAAAAGAAGCACCAGTCATTCAGAGTAGAGATGGGCTCCATTTTTGCTGCTGTTTTGTTCATCTTCTGTTCAAATACCAGTATGATAGGAGACCATGAAATGGTGGGATCCAGGATATCTGAAGTTCTGTGATAAGCCTAATGAGCTCTCATGATCATTTCAGAGACAGCCCATTACAACTCCCCATAGCCTAATTAAACTCAACGACTCTACTTTCAGTTGGGGGAAGGAGATAAACTGTCACTTTGACAGCTGCAACCACTCTCTGAAAATGTTAAGACAGTCCATCTAGCCAAACACACTAAACAGCTCCAGATTAGGAGGATGTAAATTGATCTTTTAAAATAGATGTTTGAAATAGATCAGCCATGCGCTTATGCCTTGAAATAGAGGGTGAAAAAGGCAATCTTGATTTATGAACATTGGGCATAGAAGCCACCAATATTTAGAACAGCTGATCTACCTTTATATATACAGGCACAGGCCCATGTGCACGTGTGTGCTGGAGTGTGCACACACAGGCACACACGCGCTGTCATATACTTTCACACATACACGTGCCACAGTTTTATTACATCCACTATTCTACACTGATGATTGAAACATGGACTAAGACATCTTACCTGTTCCTTCCATATGGTAATCATGACCTTGACCTCCTCCAGTGTCTCGTAGAGTTTTGCCTCTCCTGCTGTCACTACTCTTCTTTTCCCTATCCTGACCACTAAACTATTCTCTCCAGTGTCCAGTCCCCTTTTGCCTCCTCTGGGGCCTTGGTTCACCAATTGTCCCCTCCCTCTTACATCTTTAGTACATCTGTAGTCTAATGGTTCTTTCTCTTCTTGTCCTGAAACATATTGATGTCTGTCTTTGGCTTGGCACTACCTGGGTCATATAACCTCCTGTTCCCCAACATTGTCTACCCTCTGGTCAGCTGCCACTTTGTTCTTTAAAATGGGCTTTCAGAAACCATGTCTAGGAACAGCTAAGTCACGCTACTGGGCTCTCCTTGGTACCAAAAAATCATTTTTCCTAGACCATTTTTCTCCCAGCTGCTATGTACATACACAACCCATTCATCTCCAGCTTTCTGGCTCTTTCTCTGGGAAATGTAATCAAATCAACACTATCATTTCCTCTGGAAAAGACTTGTTAATTGACTGTCTGTTCCTCTAACAACCTTTGTGTGTTCTTTGACCATAATTTCCTTCCTAGGCCATCACTCTTCTATATGAGTTGTGTCTACCATGAGAACGTAAACTTGCAAGGATTATCTCACTTCTGTCTTAGTATCCCTAACTTGCCACAGGGATTGGTGCATAGTAAACACTTCATAAATTCGTTTTGTTTCATTTCATTTCATTTCATTTCATTTCATTCATTCCCTTAAATCAGGGATTAAAAAATCAATTTGAGGTGTGTGTCATGGACCTCTTTGGTAGGCTAGTGAAGAACATAGACCTCGTCTGAGAATAAGTTTTTTAAAAATGCATAATTGAAGGAAATGCTAAATTTCCATTAAAAGTTAGTGAAAATAAAGATGTAACATTTTTTTCCAATTCAAGTTCACAGATCCCCTGAAGTTTGTTCACTGGATCTTCACAGACACCATGAATCCCTGATTTCAGCTTAAAAAAACCCTTCTCTCAATCTTTTCCCCTTCTCTAAGCTGCCATTCTGTTTTTCTCTTCCCTTTAACTTTTAAAGATCTAGAAAGACTGACTACCAGATTGCCTCCCCTTCCTCACCACCCACTCAGGCTCAACCCTTTGAAATGTAAACTCTTTGGAAACGAGATTACATCCCCATCATGCTGTTAATCATGTCCTTTCAAAAGTCACTGATGACCTCCTAATCACCAACTCTAGCTTATTCTTAGTCCTTTCCATTCTTGATTCCTACTATAGCTGTTGATAATATAGAGCATGCCCTCCTGTTTGAAAATATGTTCTTCCCTTAACTTCTGTGATGTTGCATTATCCCTTGATTTGGGGTTTTCCTCTTACATCTCTGACTACTCCATCTTTATTTTCTTCTTGAACTCTTCTTCCTTTTTCTTTCCAAATTTTGATGTTTTCTAATGTTCAATCTGAGGTCCTCTTCTCTTCAATCTCTTAGTAACATCAGTTCCCACAGTTTCAACTGTCACCTCTCTCTTGACATCATTCCTAAATCTTTGTCTCTAGCCTGAACATCTATCTCTCTGGAGCTCCATGTTGATATTTTCAACTTTCTGATGGACAATTTCTTGGATGTCCCACCAGCCCTTTTATCTCAAAACATTTCCCACCTAATTCATCATCTTTTCCTCAACCTTTTCCTTACTCCTTACGTTCCTCTTTCTGTTAATGGTGCTACCATTTCCTCAGTTCTTCCAGCTTGAGCCCATGTAATTAGGGGAAGACATGGACAGGCAAGAGTTCCTATGAAAAAAAATTGGGCATTTTAGAGAACCACAACCTCAGTATAAGTGTGATATGGCTGGCAAATAAGCTAATGCTTTCCTTAGCTGTATTGTGGGATGTGATACCCATATCATAGGATCACATACATAGAACTCTAAGAAATATTAGATGCTATCTAGTTTTAACACCTATCCCCATTGTACAGATAAAGATACTGACACTTAGAGAGATTAGGCAACATGTATTAGTTCAGGATTATATCATCTCTAACAAGGACTTTTGCTGCTACTTCCACTGTTTTTCCAGTCTCAAATCCCTCCTTATTTAAATCCCTACTAAATCAATCAATTAATAAACATTTATTATGTACCTACTATGTACTAGATACTTTGCTAAGCACTGGGGATACAAAAGGAGGCAAAAGACAGTCTCTGCCCTCAAGGACTTTACAATCTAATGGGTAAGACTTAAACAAATAATTGTACAATGACAAATGTAATACACACCCAAATATACAAATATAAGAAAGCAACATATATTTAGAATAAATAAGAAATAATGGACAGAAGGAATGCACTAGAATTAATAGGTGTTGGGAGAAGCTTCCTGTAGAAGATGATACTTTAATGGGTCTTAAAGGAATACAGGGAGATCAGTAGTTGGAGCAGAGAAGAGAGAGTGTTGCAGGGATGGGGTCAGCCAGACAGAATGCTAGGAGAGGAGAAATGTTGTGTCTTGTTTAAGAATAGTTGGGAAGCCACTGCCTTTGGATTCCAGGGTAATGTGTCAGGGAGTAAAGTATAAGATGACAGGAAAAGTAGAAGGGGACTATGTTTTGAAGGGCTGCTGGATTTAACTTTCTAAGTAACATTTCCAATACCATCTTAACATTTTTCAATGGTTCTCCATTGCCACTTTAAAAAGAAGCAAGACTCATAGAAACCTATTTTCAGGTTGGAATGAACTTTAAAAATCATCCCGTTCAGGGATTCTTAACCATTTGGGGATCATGGACCCCTTTGGCAATCTGGTGAGACTTACAGGCTCTTTTTTAGAATAATATTTTAAAATTCATCAAATAAAACACATAAGATTACAAAGGAAGTAAATTATATCAAAATACACTGTTGCAAATATTTTAAGGACAAGTTCATGAACCTCAAGTTAAGAATCTCTGTTCTAATTCAACCCCTGTATATTACAGAGGAGAAACCCACAGCCTTCATGAGTGAAATGAATTTCATAATGTCACACATGCAGTATATATTAGAGTCATATTCAAACCCAGGTCTTCTGATATTCTATTCAGTGTTATTTCCATTATAGCCACTTCTTTAATTTGGTTCATCAGGCTTTATGCAAGTTGGCTCTAGTTAATAATAATAATAGCTAACATTTATATGGTACTTTAAAATTTGTTAGGTGCTTGATGATGTTATCCTGTTCCATTTTCATAGCAAACCTTATGACATAGGTGCTATTATAATCCCTATTTTACAGATCAGGAGACTGAGAGTTACATAGGTTAAATGACTTCTCTGGGGTCACATAGTTATTGACCAAGACAGGACTGAATTCAGGACTTCATGCTTCCAAGTCTGTCACTCTATCCACTATGCCCCCTAGCTGCTCATTCAGTGTTTCTCATCTTCTGACACCAGGTAGCAAGACATGCTCTACTCTCCAGCCAAAGTGAATAACTATCCATTCCCTGAACTCATCCCATAATGAACTCATTCACTTTTCATAAGTGTTCTCTCTGTGTCTTCAGTCTATCCCTTATCCCTCTTTCAAGACTGTATTCAAACATATTAAAATACTAGTATGTCAGCAAAACGTGAACTTTCTCTCTTCAGAATTTTCAAACCCCCTGCTCCAGTGTTCATGCATGACTATATTGCAATGTGTATTACAGTGTTTTGTGTACCTATTATCTTTCCTACTAGATGGTAAATTCCTTAAGGGTAATGCCCATTGTTATTTATCTTTGCATCTCCTTTCCTGGCCACCAAAGTATCCTGTGTGTGTTGTACTAAGCACTTCACATTTATTTACTGAATTAAATCCTTGAACACGACCTATTTGTAAGTAGTGGGTAAACAGCCACAGGATATAACTTGTAATTATACTGATGTTGTTCTGATGATACTACAAAAAGAAATAATTGGTTTGGCTTGCCACCAGAATCTGAAGATGGAATTTTGTGGCAAAATAGATTTCATTGAAAAAATTGCAGAATATATGTATGTGTATTGTAGTACACATTTTGGAAAATTCACTATGGGATTCTTGAATGACATAATACTTGGTGTAGAGCCTAAAGGGATAGAAAAACCCAAACATTTTTTTTTCTGAAACATGCCTACATAGGGTTTAAAATTGATGATGTTATGCCATGCCTTCCTCTCTGAACAAGCTTGACTCACCAAACTTAAAGTAACCAAATCAGGACTGAGACTGTGTGTCCCTCCATCAAGTCCTGAATATCATTCAAGGTCAAATACAAATAATTTTCTCAGCTCCAAAGAATGATCACAGAGACCATGAATACAAAGGGGCAGTTTTTTGTTTTTTGGTTTTTTTTGGGGGGGGTAAGGCTATTTTAGAGGACTGGACACCAGGAATGGATCCCCTAAACATTTACAATTATTGCTAAAATTTACATAGTGCTTTAGATTTTGCAAACTGCTTTGCCTACGTTATCTCATTCAGGTCTTACAATTATACTATGAGGAATACATTGTAGAGATTGTCATTTCCATTTTACAGATGAGAAAACTGACATTGTTAATATGTTAAATGACTTGTCTGTGGTCAAGCAACTGTCATTCATCCTTCATTCTTAAAGAGGACCAATGACATCAAGAGGGCGATGTCTTAACTTGAAAGTGAATTGGATTTAAGTAAGGCAGAGCTATGCAGAGTCATCAGCCTCACTATCTCCTCCTGAGTCATTGAGGCCCAGTGGTAATACATAGGTCAGGATGACTGATGATGGCCCCAGATGCAGTGGGAGACCTTGGCCTTTTTAAGGTAAGGTTAAGGTCTTTCTCAGGTCTCAGTTTGTGTGAGGCACCAATACCCTTTTAGTAATTAAAGGTTAGGTAAGGATTGAGGATAAAAATGGGCCTAGTTTGCCTTCATAAAAGAATAAGTCTGGGAAGAGATGACCCTTTGAACTTCTGGCCAGAACCAAAACTTGTTATTTTAAGTAATTGTTATTTACACTTGCCCCTAGCAAGAGAGAAAGAGAGAAAGAGAGAAAGGATGGAAGCAAGGAAGAAATAAATCTAGTCAGTAAATTCAAATTTAAGTGGGCAGCTTCCAGCTGTCAAAATTTGCCTTCTTTTGGAGAGGAGAAGGATGAACTGAGTTGCCCAAGTGCTTGGCCTTCCATTGAGGCAGCTTTGAATATTCCCAGATTGTTTGTCAAAGAGAACCACGACATCAGGGAGATGATGACATGACTTACAGTTGACTTTGATTTGAGTGAGTGAGGGCTGGGCAAAGTCACCAGCTTCACTTTCTCCTTCCATTAAACTCTAAGACCCCTTTTCTGGTCACTGTGTTATTTTGCAGCCCTGTTTGTTGAATTGCCCAGAGGTCGCTAGCTGGCACAGTGGATAGAATGCTGAGCATGGTGTCTGCAAGACCTGAGTTCAAATGCAGCCTCAGACCCTTACTAGCTATATGACTCTGGGCAAGTCACTTAATCTGTCTGCCTCAGTTTTCTCAACTACTAATTAGGGTAATGATATCTCTAAGAGTTGTGACGATCAAATGAAGTGATATTTGTAAAAGCATTTGGTGCAATGCTTAGCACATAGTATGTGCTTAATAAATGTCTTAAGATTGCAGTAACTAGAAGTGGTCTCTCCCTCCTCAGATTCCTCTAGGTGTCTCTCATGTGTACTTACCACATGGTATCCTCCTTATTTGTGTGAATGCCTACCACTCCCCCTACCCCATTAGATTATAAGTACTGTGAGAGCAAAGCTGTCTCCACTCTTAATCTCTCCAGTGCCTTACACACTACCTGGCACATCATAGGTCCTTATGCTGTTTCTTGAATTGAATAATTGCTCATCCAACACATTGCTTTGCCATCTGGGTTAGCCAATGAAATCCAAGTTCAGGAAATCCATGTTCTTACATGTGGCTAAGTACCGACTGCTCTTGGCTGGTTTGTTGCTAATGGGAACAGAATGGTTCAACCTGAGGACCCCTTAAAAGCAGTCTATAAAGTTAGCAAAAGAAGGTGCAAAGCAGCCCTGAATTTAGGTGGTACCAGGCTGGAAAATTGGGCATCAACTGAACACATGTTCCATTGGTATAAAAGTGGATCCTGGTCAGGAATTATGCTAGACTAACCATGCTTGTAATGATTCAATTGATCAGCATTTACTAAGTGATCACTATGCCTGGTATAGTGCTAAGTGTTATGGACACAATGAAAACTCATAAATTGTCCCAACCCTTAAGGAGCTTATATTCTAAGTGGGGAAACAACATATCACAAAAATTGGAGCAATAAGAACTGTTTCCTGTCTGACTAGAGGGTAGAATAACGAACTCTACCCAATGCCTTCCTTTAGAGAGGGCAAAACCAGAACTCCATTTTGTATCTGTTAACCTGCCTGATTGAAATTCTACTGAACAAGAGGCTCTCAGCCTGGGTGCCCCTTGGTGTCACCCTTTCCCCATTTCCTACCTCCTTTTGTGTTTTGTCTCCCTTCTTTCGACTGTAAATTCCTTGAGAGTAGAGGCTGTCCTTTTTATCAATTGTATCCTCAGTGCTTAAGACAGTGCCTAGCCCATAGTAGGTGATTAATAAGTGATTATTAAAGAACATGCAGGATATATCTAAAGTACATAAAAAGTAACCTTAGAAGGGAAGGAGGTGGTAGCAACTGGGAGTCCTAAGTCATGGCGCGAGAGTGGAGGAGGACAAGGATTCTACAAGGCAGAAGGTACAAGGAAGAGCATTCTAGGGAGGGGTAACAACCAGTGGATAGGCACAGGGACAGAGATGGATTGGAAGAGAGCCATTAGTGCCATGAAGAACACTCCTGTTTAACATGACCTCAAAGGCTGAACATCAAATTTTGTTTCCTTTAGCCGCTGAAGTGGAGTTTTCAAGCCCTATTCCCAAAAACCATTAAAAAAAAAAGGAAAGAGATTGAAGGTATTGATTCTTCCTCAGTTTACCTTTATATCAATTTCTGACAGAGGATTTAACTATGCCTCTGAGTGTCACTGGTATGTCTAAGGCATAAGAAATAGAATGGGAGGAGACAGCACCAAGATGGCAGAGTTGAGGCAGCTACCAGGGGAAATCTCTGAACATTCCCCTCCAAACAACTTTGAAATAATGAATGCCTCAAATCTATTTTTGGAGTTGCAGACCCAACAAAAGGTCAGAGTGAGACATATTTCCAGTCTAAAACAACTTAAGAGCTTGACAAGAGAAGATGGCGGTATAGAAGCAGCAAGGTCCCCCAGCTCCCACACAGCCACCCTAAACACCCATAAAAGATGACTCTGGACAAATTCTAAGACTCTCAAACTCACAAAAATACAGAAAACACATCTCATGCAGAAGGCAGCTCAGCAGCAGGGGATCATCGCGGCAGCCTGAAATCAAAACACGGCCAGGCCCCAGGGAAGTCAGGAAGAACCTAGCCGAGCCCAGCCAAAGCCTGAGTCTACTTCAGAGAAGATCTAAAGCACCTGGAGCAATCTTCACATTTACTAAGCCAGGATTACAGGACAGTGAAAGTGAGTGAAGCTTTCAAGCTAAATTTGGGGGAGGAAAAGCAGTTTGGCCAATCTACCCCCAGGGCAAGGAAGCAATGGGGGAAGGGCAGGAACTACTGTAACCAGCGGCTGCCCCTCCCCCTGGGCTGCTTCAGATCCCTTGGCCTGTGGACCCTG
>JAQQSW010023926.1:0-10183 GCA_028646575.1 Pseudocheirus occidentalis
GGGGGGGGGGATAGAGTGTCTAAGGCCAGATTTGAACTCAGGTCCTTCTGACTCCAAGGCTGGTGCTCTATTGACTGCACCACCTAGCCGCCCAGCTCCATGGTTTTAAAGGTAAGTTGTGGTTAATTCATTTTAGTTCAAGTCCAAAAACACATATTACATAACTGCCTTCCCAGCTTTGTTACTCCATTCCACTATTCAACATAACTAGGTTTCTTTCTGTTTCCCACATTGACATACTATTCTCCATCTCCCATCTCTGTATTTTTACGCTGGTCATTTCCAGTGCCTTAAATATACTCCCTTCCTACCTCTACTTCATGGAATTCCCTCACTTCTTCCATGTCTCAGAATAGATCCCACTTTCTACATCTTGATTCACCCCGTCACTAGAGCTACCACTCTATAACCACCTTACATTTCTTTTACTACATATTAGTTATACTTACACATGTATATGTTTTTTCCTTTTGATGAAATACAAGCTTCCTCAGGGCTGGGATTATTTCATATTTTTGTTTTTGTATTCCCAGAGCCAGAGACACAGTAGATACTTAATGTTTGTTAATCATTCTAGCCCCTGTCCTTGGTTATCAGGATATAAAGCCAAGAACAATATAATCTCTGCTCTCAGGGAGCTTACAGTCTACTGGAGATGCTTACAGAGGTGGAATGTAGGCTCTCTTCTTTTCCCTTTACATTCTTGAACTCAAGGATCCCATCAGATCTCTTGGATTCAGTCATCCTTTTAATTGCTGATGATCTCCAAATCTTTATATCCGACCTTCTTCATCTCCAGTTCCATGGTGCCAGCTTTCTACCTGTGTGTCTCACAGGCAACTCATACTCACATGTTCAAAATAGAACTCATCATCCTTTCCCAGTTCCTACTGTCCCTGCAAAATTCCCTGTTTCTGTATTATAAATCATGACTCGTCTTCCAGTTTTATCCATCATACCATACTATCAATGAAACCTGACCTATAATCAGGGTGAGAGAGAGATGTCAGCTTTATCAGGAATAGGGCCAAAGGGAACACACAAGGATAAGATGTTATTTGAAGGTAATAAAAAAGTTTAAGCCCATCTAGGTGGCACAGTAGATACTGTACCAGACCTGAATTCAGGAAAGCTCATCTTTCTGAGTTCAAATCTGGCCTCAGATATTTAGTAGATGTGTGACCCTGGGCAAGCCACTTAACCCTGTTTCCTTCTGTTTCTTCAGCTGTAAAATGAGCTGGATTATGGAAATTGCAAACCACCCCAGTATCTTTGCCAAGAAAATCCTAAATGGGATCAGGAAGAGTCGGACACGACTGAAGTGACTGAACAAAAAAACCAACAAAACAAGTCTGACTTCTTAAAAACATCTCCAGAATTCCTTTGTTCAATTATTGATATGATTTGATAGTCTCACTCTAAGAGTCACCAAGTGGCTGGTCAGCAAAACCTGAAGGTATTTCTAGGAGGTGCTGTTGAAAAGAACTAATTATAGTCCATTAAATGGATTATTACTTGGAAATGGCCTTTTATCCCTTTCCTATTTGCTTAGAGCTGAACATAGAAAGAGAATGATTCAGAAGAGTAGGGAGTCTCAAACACCATCTAGTCCAGTTCTCTTGTTTTATAGAAGAGAAAATAGAAACTCAAGGATTAGCTTATTCCAGGTCACCCAGGTTGTAATTGGTCAACAGAAGTCTGAAACTTGTTTTTCTGACTCTTAATGTAGAGGCTTCTTTCCAAAGTGCAGTTTTATTAAGCATTAAAATGAAAACCTCTGGTGACAACATGAAGGCCCTGGGCCAGATAGAATAGTTTTAATGACAGGAGATGCCTGGGGTAGGACCATGTGAGTGGAAGTGGGACAGGAAGCAGAGTACTGAACCCTAATTTCACATCTTGGTTGTGCATAGGACCATATTTTTACATAAAATATGATAGAATAGCTGGTTTGTTAAAGTAATCTATTCAAGCAAGGGTGTTACTATTGTGAAAAAAGTACTTCAATAAATCTCTTGCTAATGTTACCAAATAAAAATATGTAAGAAGATGAAAAACGATTTGAGGAAACATTAAAAGTAGAACTTGAGATGTGACATGCTCTTAGAGTCTATGCTTCCCTTAGACATTTTTAGAAATACTAAATAACAATTAAAGGTAAAGCAATGAAATGAAAACTATTTCTCAATGTAATTGACTTTAAAGGAACTACATTGAATTAAGAAGATGAGTTTTATATTGATGACCACTCCAAAAGAGATTGATTTAATAATATATACAAGAAAAACCAATCGAAAGAAATGTATCTATTTTCCAGAACACAACATGATGTAGAACTCTATGAGTTAGTTGAGCAATATGTGTGTTTATGTATGTACATATGTATATATGCACACATCTATACATGTACACACATACATATGGAAGCACTACAGATGGCCTATAAGCTGGGGCCAGAATTTAAAGAAGAACCCAGATTGCATTGCATTTGGGAATTTTTTTTCCAACTGTCTCCTAATTTAAAAGCTTGTCTTTTTCAATACTGGTATTCAAATAAAAACAATTCAATTTAATTTAACAAGAATGGTTGAATATTGTTCTATGCCAGGCACTCGGGTGGGTGCTGGGGATGCAAATACTAAAAGAAATCCACTGACCTCAAGGAGCTTATGCTCAACTGGGAGAAAACAGCACGTGCCTACTGAAGTCAATAGAAAATTAGAGAAGATAAATGCAAAGTAATTTGAGGTGGGCTGGAGAAAAAGTCAACAGTAACAATTGGAGAAATCAGGAGAAGCTTTTGGAAGGAATTTGGGTTGAACCCTGAAAGAAGCTAAGGATTCAAATAAGGTGAATATTGCCATCACAAGGGCCACTCTGGGCAAAGGCAAATGGAAGCAAGGGACGGAATATAACATAGAGTGAACAGCAAGTGCACCCAATTTGGATGGACTGTAAGGTGTACAAGGTGTGTGTGGGGGGAAGGGAGGCGTATGATATAAAGTTAGTCTGGAAAGACAAATGGAAGAGAAATTATGAAGGGTTTTAAATGGACAACAGAAGAGTTTGCATTTTATCCAAGAGGTAACAGAGAATCATTGAATGATGCCTCTTAGCTAAGTGCCATTCTCAGAGCTAAATCTGAAGACTATCCATTTGGCAGCTATGTGGTCGATAGGGTAGAGACAACATTAGCTAAAGGTAGGGGCTATCGCCAAAGTCCAAACAAGAGGGCATGAAGGCCTGAACCAGGGTCGTGGTTGTGCGATAGCCAAGAAGGAGACAGGTAAAGATGGGATGAGTGAGAATTTACAAGATTTAGCAACTGCCAGGATTGAGGAAGAATGAAGGTTTATGGATTCTCCCAGTGATTCTATGTGGACAAAAATCATGGAACAGAGGAATATTAGAGGAACCAAAACTGTGGGTGACTCAAAGGAGAGGAGGGAATTATTAGTGGGCATAAATAGGTTATAGTAAATTAGCAACAATCTCTTGCACATTGGATAATGTGAGATATCCTGAGAATGTAATATATAACTAAAGGAGAGACAAGATGGTAGAGTAGGCAGGGATGACTCTGGAGTTCTATGACATAGGTTCAAATGCTAGCTCTGACACCTACTACCCACGTGACCTTGGGCGAGTCACTTAATTTCTGCTGGAGTCAGTTTCCTCATCTGTAAAATGAAAGGGATGGACTAGAAGACCCTTTAAGGCCCCTTTCTATTCTAAATCTGTGATTCTCAAATGTTTGTCAAGAGTGAAGGTGGAGGCCTTAGGATAGGCCTAATTCCATTCAGTTGTCAGACTGATCTTCTTAAAACACAGTGTTGCCCACCTCTCCTCCCCCATTTTATAAACTCCAGTGGCTCCCTGTTGCCTCCAGGATCAACTATAATATCCTCTCTTTGCTTTTAAAGTCTTCTATTAATCTGGCCCCTTTCTACCTTTTCTGTCTTCTCCACCTCAGTGTACTCAGTAATCTAGTTACTCTCACCTGTGACTCCAAGAAAATGTAGCCACACCCCAGTAAACCAATTTGTTTGGCTACTCGAGGGTAGCCAAGAGGCTTTAAACCTATTGGTGAGTTAGGGGGATGCCTACCCTAAGCATGTGTAGACTTCTCCCAGTGAAATGGGCAGACAAGAACAATTTGTTCCAATGGCCATGAAGGTGGCTGAAGGAAGAATGTGGAGCACTTAAGAGCTTGGTCACACATCCAGGATGCAAGGTTATCTACTGCATCTCAGGACATAGCCAGTCTTCCTGATTTTTGTCTTGCCACTAGACTTTGATGACTCAGGAAGAGAGAAGGATGCTGATGATTTTGTGCAACTTTGCCTTGCTTAAATCCAATTCATGCACAAGTCAAGACATCACTCAATCATTGTGTCACTGCTCTTTGAAAATGAAGGATGAACAACAATCCACACACTATCCTCCTTGCTTTTCCTCACATTAGACATTCCTTCCCTGAATCTGGTCCCACATTCCTGGAATTCTCTTCCTCCTCATCTCCACCTCTTGGTTTCTTTCAAATCTCTGCTAAAATCCTCACTCCGAAAAGCTTTTCCCAATTCCCCCTTAATGTTATGGCTTCCCTTCTGTGCATGTTCCCTAATTTAAACTGTCTGAATCTTGTTTGTAGATAATTGTTTGCTTATTGTCTCTTGCATTAGACTGTCTTTTGTCTATCTTTGTACCCCAGAGCTCAGCACAATGACCAGCGCATAGGTTTTTAATAAATGCTTGTTGACATGGATTGTAAAAAGACCTAGAGGCAAAACGCTAATACATTGAATTGATCCTCCCTGGACATTAGCTCAGACAAAATCTTATCCTTAATGGGTTATCATCCAAACCATTGGAGGGAATACCTCCAATAATGAGCTTATTTATTTATTTATGTATTTTAAATATTCATGGTGGGTGATTAATATTTTTGATGAAATGTCTCCACAAAAATATCAACAAATCTTTATTGAGCACCTTTTATGGGCAAAGGACTGTGCTAGGTATTTAGTTCCTGCCATCTCCTTTCTACACACACTTTCTATATGTAAATACAATATATACTTCAAAAAAATAACTGATTTTGCTGTTGAGGAAAATGAATGTTGGACTGTATTATTTATTATACCATTATTTATCTGTGAATCCATTCATTTCCTCTAACTCTTATTTCTCAAGAACAGGCAGTTTTTCTAAGGGACATAATAGAAAAAGGTAATTATATCCAGCCCCCAAAGCAGTTGCTCATTAACTAGCTTGGTCAGGGGCCCTTCCTTCTGTTTGCCAGACACTTTAACTAAATCCTTTCCAGGGATGTCCTTGCTTTTCCTAACCTGTCCCCCATCTCTTCCCACACAATAATGAAGTAAAAGGGAGGAGCTAAGAACTATTAGCCCACCTCCTCATTAAAATGTCCACCACCAATCAGGCATGGCTTACATTAGCCAGGGAAGGTTTGCATGATGTCAGGTCAATGAGAAGAAAGATATAACTAGATGTAAAAGACACTCTTGGACTTTGCTCTGGGTCTTTTGGCACAAAAGGAGGCTGACCAGAAGACACCTTTGTTATGAGACTGCATGCCCCTGCTAATAAAGGATATCTTGCTTGGAGAATTGCCTCAGCTGGCCCTTTGTTAAATTCTAGTTTCCACTTTGTACTGGTACTCCCTCCACTGATGCAACCAGTCCGTGTCTTAGGCAGTCTGGTGGTATAGACAGACGGATTCTATAGACAGAATACCAAGCTTAAAGTTAGGAAAATCTGAATTCAGATCAGTCTCAGACATTTAACTGGCTCTGTGACCTGAGACATGCCACTTAACTCCCATCCACCTCAGTTTCCTCAGACAGAAAATAGGAATAATAATAATAGCACCTATCTCACAGAGCTGTTTTGAGAATAAAATAAAAATATTTATAAAGTGCTTGGCACATAGTAGGCAGTTAATAATTCTTCTTCGGGTTCCATGTCTTAGCAGATAATCTTCATCCTATGTGCTAACCAAAAAAAAAAAAAAAGCATTAGTTGTTAGGGAACCTTTTCTGAATAGCATTGGTGCTGAGAAAGCATTTTTTTCCCATTTTTTTGGGCTTAACAAAATCCAACTGTAGCTCAAGCCTCCAGGCCCTCGTGTGGGGTGTTCTTTCCATTCCACACATGCTCAGGAAACAGTTTGATTTTACTGCACTTGCATCATTTGGAGGGGAAGAAAAGAAGGGGACCTGCTGTCACCAACCACATCAAAGGGAAGTAATATCACACTTTTACTGTGATCTTACATTTAGTGTTACGGATCAAACCAGAGTGTTTTTTGTTTGTTTCTTTGAGAAGACAGAATTTATTTGTCATGATGAGACGTAAGGTTATTACAGTTTTTGATATGAAGAAAATAAAATTAAACCTTGCTGAATGTAAGACACCAAATCTCTGGTTGCTACTAAACAGCCATCATCCTTACTCATAACCATTTCTTCCATTTATACCTGGGGTTTGTTTTTTATGCTCTCTGAGGCAGGATATTTGCAACTTGATTACACAATACTCTGAATTCAAGTGGTTAATAAGCTAAATTAGTGAGAATAACTTTCCCTATCACTACCATCCCTCAGATTAGTTGACTACTTTTTCTCCTGTGCCTAGCCAAGTTGGGATTCTCTTCCAGGGTCCTGTCTCTTACTCCTCCTAGCCCTAAGGTTCTGTGATTCTATGTAAGTCATTCCCCGATTGATAAATGGTCAAAGGATATAAACAAGCAGTTTTCAGATGAAGAAATTAAAGTTACATATAGTCATATAAAATGTTTTAAATTACAATTTATTAGAGAAATGCAAGTTAAAACAACTCCGAAGTACCGCAACATACCTATAAGACTGGCTAATATGACAATAAAGGAAAATTTTATGGGGTGGCTAGGTGGTGCAGTGAATAGAGCACTGGTCCTGGAGTCAGGAGGACCTGAGTTCAAATCCAGCTTCAGACACTTAACACAAAAAACTAGCTGTGTGACCTCAGACAAATGACTTAACCCCAACTGCCCTACCTTCCCCCTCCAAACAAAGCAAAAAACAAACAAAAAAGGAAAATGATAAATTCTGGAGATGTGGGAAAATTGGAACACTAATGCATCGTTGGTGGACTTATGAACTGATCCAACTATTCTGGAGAACAATTTGAAACTATGGCCAAAGGGCTATAAAATTGTAAATGGATGCATATAAAAGGGAAAAGGGCCCACATGTATAAAAATATTTATAACAATTCTTTTTGTAGTGGCAAAGAATTAGAAATTGAGGGGATGCCTATCAATTGAGGAATGACTGAACAAGTTGTAGTATATGAATGTAATGAAATGCTATTGTGGTATAAGAAATTATGAGCAGGTGGATTTAAAAAAAAACCTGGAAAGACATATATGAACTGATGCTGAGTGAAGACAGTAGAACCAGGAAAACATTCTACACAGTAACAGTAACATTGTGCAATGACCAACTTTGATAGACTTAGCTCTTATCAGCAATGCAATGTTCTGAAACAATTCCAAAAGGCTCTTAATTGAAAATGCTATCCACATCCCGAGAAAGAGCTATAGAGTCTGAATGCAGATTGAAGTATACTATTTTCTCTTTCTTCTGATTTTCACCTTTTGTTCTGATTCTTCTTTCGCAACAAGACTAATGTGGAGATATGTTTAATATGATTTTATATATATATATATATATATACACACACACACACACACATTTATATTTATGTGTGTGTGTGTATAACCTATATCAGATTGTATGCCATCTTGGGGAGGGGGGAGAGGTTAAAGTTTGGAACTCAAAACTACCAACTCTGTGCTACTGGATACTTGGACCCTATCTCTACGTCTAATAAGTGAGCCTTGTATGGATAGGCACACCACTTCCCCAGTCTCTTCACCTTGTCCTTGCACTGTTGCCCTTCTTCCCCCTCCTTCCAGTTAACATTGCTATGCTGTTTTTCCCCCACTCAAATGTAAGCTCCCTGAGAACAAGGACTCCTACTCGTATGCATTTGTATTCCCAGAAATTAGTACAATGGCACAAAGTAAGTGAATAATAAATGTTCTCTCTCTCTCTCTCTCTCTCTCTCTCTCTCTCTCTCTATTTCTCTCTGTCTCTCTCTCTCTCATCTATCTATCCATTCACATACACACACAGTGTGCATTCATATGCATTATAACAATTTAAGAGAGATGATAGATATAGTATATGTATGTATATCCATAATTAAGTGGCATAGTGAATGGAGTATTGAATCTGGAATCAGGTATATCTAAATTTGAGTCTTGGTGATGTCACTCACCGCCGGCGTCGGGGGAGGGACACCAAGGGACCCAGATCGAGGCTGGGGGAGGCCCAGGCCGCGGAAACTGAAAGGCGGAACATCCTGGCCCCGATGCCTGACCACGGGGATGTGAGCCTCCCCCCTGACGAGAGGGTCCGAGCTCTCATCCAGGTGGGCAGTGCAGTGGAGGTCAACGAAGATGTTCCACCGCGACGGTACTTTCGTTCAGGCGTGGAGATCATCCGCATGGCGTCCATTTACTCAGAGGAAGGCAACATCGAGCATGCTTTCATCCTCTACAACAAGTACATCACGCTTTTTCTTGAGAAGCTACCGAAGCACAGAGACTACAAGACTGTGGTCATCCCTGAAAAGAAAGAAATTGTGAAGAAACTAAAAGAGATCGCCTTTCCCAAAGCGGAAGAGTTGAAGAAGGAGCTGTTGAAGAGATATACCAAAGAATATGTGGAATACAATGGGAGAAAGAAGAGAGGAATTCACTCGAAACTTGGCCATCCAGCAGCAGCTGGAAGAGGAATGACAGAGGGTAGCCCAGCAGAAGCAGCAGCAGGCAGAACAAGAACAGTTTCATGCCTTTGAAGAGATGATCCGTCGTCAGGAACTGGAGAAGGAGCGGCTTCGGATAGTGCAGGAGTTTGGGAAGCCAGATGCAAGTGCTGAGATGCCAGGTGGTCCTCTGGTGCCTGGTGTAGAGAGGCCCCCGACAGACATATTTCCTGCAACTCCTGGCGTCCTGAGCCCTGGGCCTGGGCTGACCAAGCCCCCGGTGGTGGACAGGTCCTTGAAACCCGGAGCTCTGAGCAGCCCAGAACATATGCCTACAATAGATGGACTTTGCCATATGGTGGTACCCCAGATGCTCTGCCCACAGTTTCTCCAGTTGGCTGATGCCAACGCTGTCCGTGGTGTGGAGACATGTGGGATCCTCTGTGGGAAGCTGATGAAGAATGAATTTACCATCACCCACGTCCTCATCCCCAAGCAGAGTTCAGGACCTGATTACTGCAACACAGAGAGCGAGGAGGAGTTGTTCCTCATCCAGGATCAGCAGGGCCTCATCACCCTGGGCTGGATACACACTCACCCCACACAGACTGCTTTCCTCTCCAGCGTGGACCTGCATACGCACTGCTCATATCAGATGATGCTACCAGAGTCAATTGCCATTGTCTGCTCTCCCAAGTTTCAGGAGATTCTTCAGGCTGACAGACCATGGACTGGAGATTTCTTCCTGTCGCCAAAAAGGGTTTCATCCACACTGCAAGGATCCTCCTCTGTTCTGTACCTGCAGTCATGTGACTGTTGTGGACCGAGCAGTCATCATCACTGACCTTCGATGAGACGTTGGCCTTAACACCTTCCAGTTACTGTAAAGGAGCCCTCCCTGTGCTGTGGCCCCTTCTCTTTGTCCTCCAGAAATGCTCGGAAGCCTCAGGGTGAGGTTTGCCTCTAGGTTGCGGGAGTTTTCTAAGGGAAAAAGGAATCTGCCGACAGCCAAGGGAAAGCTGGCTGTTGGGATTCCTAGAGAAATAATGGAATGGGATTCAAGGTGGGGTTTGATTTTGGTTTTCCCTGACAGCACTAATCTAACTTCTCAGTCTGTCTCCAGCTTAGCTCTCCTCTCTTTCTTTGCTTACACTTGGATCTGTTTGTTCCCAGTGGAACAGACCAAGGGCGTCTGTACAGACAGAGCTGTGTTGACCCAGTTAAGGCATCTTTTCTACCCTCCTTCCACGTGTGAAGGGTTTAAACATGCGGACGCTCTAAAATACAATACTGTGTCCCCTGGCAGGGAGTTGCTTCCTTTGGGGAGGTTGCTTCCCTGCCAAGACTG
>JAQQSW010023927.1:0-10182 GCA_028646575.1 Pseudocheirus occidentalis
CTTCAGTCAGGTTTTTGACTCTCTTTTCATGATTTTCTCTCATTGTTCTCATTTCTCTTTCCAATTTTTCCACCACTTCTCTTATTTGGTTTTCAAAATCCCTTTTCAGTTGATGGATAACTTCTAGGCATTCTTCAAGTGTCTTGGAAGCATTTGGTGTGAGAGTTCTGACTGGGTTGTCTTCCTCCCGTTCCATACTTTGATCCTTTTTTGATCCACATAAAAGGATTCTAGAGTTTTATTGCTGTTCTTATTTTGCTTCCTTTTCCTCATGTTGGCCAGTCAATTAATTGTTTTTTTTTTTAGCTCTGTGAAACTCTGCTTCCAGGAGGGAAAACTCTGTTCAAAATTGCTGGGGTTTTCCCAGCTGCTGGAGCTATTGGGGGGTGTTGCAAGTCCCCCCAGATTTGGCTTGCTGAAAGCACACCCCAGGACCACCACTCAAGACCATGATCCAGATCCAGGCCGCTCAATGCAAAAGCACTTGGCCCTGATCAGTTGATTCAGACCCCTGCGGAGTCTGCAGGCCAGGGGCTCTAAAACATTCCAGTGGGGGTATCCACCAGTTACAGCCATTTCTGCCCTTCCCTCACTGCTTCCTTGCCCTGGGGGCAGATTGGTCGAACTGCTTTTCCTCTCCCAAATTTAGCTTGAAAGCTTCACTCACTTTCACTGACCTTGAATCCTTGCTTATGAAGTTTGCTCCAGGTGCTTTAGATCTTCCCTGAAGTAGACTCATGCTGTGGTTTGGGAGGCTCAGTTCCTCCAGGCCGCCCCTGGAGCCTGGCCACATGGCAATTTTAGGCTGGGATGGTCTTGGTTCCATCCTCCAGGCCCAGTGAGATGAGTCCCTCCAGCCAGCTGCCTTTCTCTAATATCTTTCTTTAATCCCTATTTTTCACACCTTGGTAGATGTGGAGGTGCTGGAGGCTGTAGATCTTCTCTCTTGTAGACTGGCTGCTGCTCAGCTAGGCTCCTTCCTACCACCCCAGGGCCTGGGCGTGGCCTCAGTTTCAAGCTGGGCCAGCCTCTGCTCCTGTCCTGCCACGATGACCCCCTGTTGCCGAGTTGCCTTCAGCTAGAGATGTGCTTTCTGTATTTTTTGAGTTTGAGAGTCCTAGAATTTGTCCAGCGTCATATTTCTATGGGTGTTTAGGGTGGCTGTGTGGGAGCTATGGGATGCTGCTACTTCTATGCCGCCATCTTGGCTCCGCCCCCGGAAGTCCCATCTACATTTATTTTAAATAGAATATCTCTTTCTATCTCCTACTGAAGGACTTTGTTGGTAACATATAGAAATGCTGGTGATTTATGTGGGTTTATTTTATATCCTCTTTTGTATACTTTTTACTTTGTTTTATTCCCCCTTCCTCTTCACCCCCCAGAAGGCTACAATTAAGTGCAGATATATTTATACACACACATATGTATATATATATGCACATATATACATAATGCATACATATGTATATATAAACATATATACACAAAGATATACACATATATAAAAACCCATACATAAATATATTTATATATACATAAATTTAAATATGCCTTCATATGCATCTATGTAAAACCTACTACACTTATTTATCCTCTGTTTCTCTGAGGGTTGATAAACTCTTCATAATTCCTTGTCTTTCCATATTTTCCCAGGTCCACCAAGTGATCATTTCCTACACCATGGCAATATAACCACCTTATGCTGGCTAGTTGTTTTAAAAAGTCCAAAACATCATTGATAAATATGACTGACTCATACTGCAGTTTCCCTACTTTTCTCTTTGAATTAAATCTATTTTAGCCTTAACTTTGTCCAAGATCATGATTACCATCCCTGCTCTTTTTCCCTAAAAAATTTTACTCCTGATCTTTATTTTGTTTCTGCAATTATCTCTTCTCTATATATCTAAATATCTATATATTTTTCTGTATATCTCCTATTTCCTATGCCTCCTGACTCTGCTACTTTTCTTTTCTCAATTTCTTGTCCTCCTATTGTCAACCAACCCCCCCATCCTCCCATTTCCATTTAATCTAAATACCTTTCTATACTTCCTTTTAACCTAATCCCTTACCCTTTCTCTAGAGATCCCTCTTACCTTCTCTCCATTTCCTATACCCTTAGTGTTTTCTTTCTGAATTTAGATGTTTATGCTTTAGGATATATATATATATATATGTATGTATGTATGTATGTATGGTTCCCTCTTGAATCCATTCCCAATGAAAATAGGTTTCTAGAATTATCAGCCCTCCTCCCTCATATAATTCCTCTGTGTTGTTTCTTCCTCTCACTTCTCATTTGTAAGATAATTCCTTTTTTTAGCTATTCCTTTGTAAGAGAATTATTTTTTTAGTTGTTTATAAATGGTTATATTCTAAAATTAACATCATACTCAGATATACCCCAATTTTTCTTGCAAACTACCCAATTGTTAATAAGTCTTTGACATATGTTTCACATTTTACATTCATAAAAGTTAAACAATCTATCCTTATTGAGTCTCTTTTAATTAGTCTTCAGTATATACCTAACATTTCTATTGGCTTTTGTATGTCAATCCTTCTATCAAGTTCAGGGTTTTTTTTGTTTGTTTTTAACCAAATCCCCAAAAATTGATAATTCCATATATATTTTTTAATGTTTAGCTTTGCTGGGTATGATATTTTTGGACAGAACCCAGTTCTTTTGTCCATTGATATATTAGTGTTCCAAGACACGTGGTCTTTTAGTGTTGCCCCTGATTATAATTGTAGTACTATCATATTTAAATTATTATTTTTTCTTCTTGCTTATAATATTTTATTCTTGAGCTGGGGTTTCCAAATTTGACCATGATATTTCTGTGGGATTTCCTTCAAGGATCTCTTTCAGGTGGTGATGAGTGAATTGGTTTCTATTTCTGGTTTTCCCTTTTATAATGCTGCAGACCAGTTTTCTTTAATTATTTCTTGTGTTATTGCAGGAAGATTATTTTCTTTTAATCAATGACTTTCAGGTAGTTCAATTATTTTTATGCTTTCTCTTCTTGATCTCATTTTCAGATCAGTTGTTTTTCTTATGAGATGTTTTGCATTCACTTTGATTTTTTTTCATTCTTTCTATTTTTTTTTATTTCTTGGTCTCTTGTAACTTTGCTGGCTTCACCTTGCCCAATTCTGATTTTCAAGTATTCTTTTTCTCCCTTAAGTTTCTGGATCTCCTTCCCTGATTGATTTGCTTTTTTCATAATCTTCTTATTTCTCTTGGATTGTCTTTTGTTTTTTAATTTCCCCCTCCTTTTAGTTTAGTTTTAAATTAATATAAACAGTTTAGCCTCATTGAATAACATTATTTTTCTTTCCTGTTTACCTTTTTATGCTTCTCTTGAGTCTTGTATTTGAAGAACAAATTTTCCTTTGAGCTCTGGTCTTTTCATTAGAAAAGTTCAAAGGCCCATATTTCATTGAATAGCCATCTTTTCTCCTAAAAGATTATGCTCAGTTTTGCTAGCCAGTTGATTCGTCGTTGTAATCCAAGTTTCTTTGCCTTCTAGAATATCATATTGCAAGCCCTTCAATCCTTTAATGTAGAAACTGTCAAGTCCTGTGTAATCTCACTGTGGCTCCTT
Organism: Pseudocheirus occidentalis; assembly: GCA_028646575.1. Classification (NCBI taxonomy): domain Eukaryota; kingdom Metazoa; phylum Chordata; class Mammalia; order Diprotodontia; family Pseudocheiridae; genus Pseudocheirus; species Pseudocheirus occidentalis. The sequence continues at coordinate 3,615 of JAQQSW010023927.1, forward strand.
GATATCTCAATTGTTTCTTTCTGAGTGCTTACAATATTTTTTCCTTGACCTGATAATTCTAGAATTTGGTAATAATTTTTTGCCTTCAAAATGAAGGGGGAGGGGCATCAGAGAAGGAGGGAGATAATTTAGAACTTAAAATTTTCAAAATAATAATATATATATATTTTTACATCTAGTTGGGAAAAAATAAAATATTTAAAAATCCAGAATTAAAATATTCTGAGGAAAGGGTCCAAAAGCCTTACCAGACAAAGAAGCATATGTTTCAAAAGAAGCCCCACACCTCTACTCTATGACAGTAAGTTACAAACCTATTGCTGATCAGGAAATACCTTAAGTTCCCTACCCTGATATAATCATAGTTCTAGATGAAATTAATAATAATTGTACACATCTCTGTAATACTCAACAGCTTAATGACTGTTTTCCCTTCAATGATCTTATGAAATTTTTAGTACAAATATTATTATTCTCACTTTATACATAAAGAAACTGAAGCTCAGAGAAGCTAAGTGAATACCCTAAAGTCAGATCAGTAGTAGTATCAGATGTGGTATTTGAACCCATACCTTTGATTCTGAATCCAATGCTGTGCCTACCACTCCATAATTCAAATCTTCAAAAATGTATTTGATGCAGAAGACCTTTTAAATAGTAAGTTTGCCTTCAATGCTAATGTATTTCATTTTTAAATTAAACTAGAATGTCATTATTTAAGGGTATCCTGTTCTAAGACTGTCAATGTAAAGTAGAAGTATAAAATTTTTATTTACATACATGAATGGTTGCTCTCCTTGTTTCTTGAAGGGGACCAAAATGACATTACCAAAAAGTAACAAATGGTGTCAATGCTACATCTATCAAGGGCTCAGTTTCATTGTCCTCAGCTTGGAATTTAAAGTCTTCCACAAATTGGATCCCATCTACCTTTCCAGTCATATGAACTCCCTTCACCCCTGACACAGACAACATCCAACTTCCTGCTTCTCTGCCTTTGTATGTCTGGAATTTTCTTTCTCTTCACTTCTGCCTCTTAGAATCCCTAATTTCCCCCAAAGTACAGTTGAGATGTGATCTTCTACATGAACACTTTCTTCATTTTCCTTCCCCATCCTAGTTCCCTGTATTCTCTCTTATGTAATGGTATGTATTTTTAATACTCATTTATCTCTCTCTTATATCTGTATTTATTAATATTATACCCCCTAAGCAGAATGTGAAGTAGAAGGCTAGGTGTATTTTGCTTTTGTTTCTGCATTACAGTGTTTCGAGAGACACTATGATACAGTAGACAGAGAGCTCAGTTGAAGCCCAAAAGATATACATTCAAGATCCTCCTTTGATACATATTTACTGTGATACCCTCAGTAAGGGGCTTAATCCCTCCGAGTTCTAGGTCATCTTTAAGAATATAGGTTGCAGAGAAGATGAAAATTCACATTGGCAGATTGTGCTCCCTTATAATAGGAGATCTTAAATATCAGTGAAATCAAAGGTCCTCTCTATCGCCAAGGCCAAGTAGCATGTGGGCAGAGCAGACACTTAATAAATGTCTGTTGATCTATATTGAATTGAATTTAGTTTTACCATAGAAATCTTTTTAGAAATAATATTTGTCTGCAATGAGAAGCATACCTATGGGATTTGTTTTGCTTTATTCCTTTCTAGTGTCTGTGGCTTTTACTGAATGAGCCATAAATGACACTCTGTTCTCTACATCCTGTGAATAGTTCGTTTAACTAGTATGGAGTCTGTTGAAAAGAGAGAAACAGATTTCTTCCTTAGTGAAGGAATGCTATGGGTTAAATTGTATCCCTCTGGGATTTAAAGGCAAGGTTGGCAAACCAGTTTCTCATCCACCATCTTGTTCTACTTATAATTGGCCCCATTATGCACTGGCTGGTCAGAAATATGATCACTTTGGAGAACACCCGATAACGGCTTGTCTTCAGTCACTTGGAAGTTAATAGTACTGAGAGATACCTGCTACAGCCACACTTCAAGTAGCTGGATGCAATTCAGAACACAGACACTAATCACGGGGTATACATAAATCTTTCATGCAAGGGCACAGCTTTGTAGAAAAATACTGGAAATAAGGGAAAAGTCATTTGACTAACCCATAATGAAGCTATTGCCCTGAGCTTTAATAATCGAAGTAATGAGATTGATTTGGGGTTGGTCATTTGGGGGAAAATATACCATAATGCAATCTGCAGGCCGAAGGGAGATAAGAGCACATTGGCAAATAGTAATTAAATAGGTGGTTTAAAAAATCATTCTCCTATTTGCTTCATAATATAGAATGAACCAGAGGGTTTTTCCTACCATTCATTTCATCATCCTTCCCTCTCTACATACAAATATTTTATTCTTACCCAGTTGGAATAAAGGGGCAGCAATCCAGAAAAGAAAGTTCATGAATCACTTGGAAGTATATATACTACGTGCACAAAAATTCACTTACACAAAAGGCTCTGCATGTTGTAAATGACTATGATCATTAACACCTAATTATCATCATTATCTTCATCTAATGGTATTTTGGAAGTGGCCACCTGCCCATTTCTAAACAGATGAACTTGGTGATGTATTGATGAAGTTGACCTTTGTGCCAGGCACTTTTGAACAGAAATTGAATTAGGAACTTAGCCAGAGTAAACTTATCACTCCCCCTCTTGAACAGAAGTCTCTTTTGGAGTAGTTTGTTTTAGGTTTTTAGATAAATAATAATTGTCATTATTATTATGGTCATTATCACCATAATTATTGTTACTGATATTATTATGGTTGTTGTAAAGACGGGCATCCCAATCTCACCCAAGTTCAGTGGCCACTCATGAACCACTCTCACTGATGATTGGCATGAAACTGTTTACCTATTGTTTCCCATCCTCCTCCTGAAGGTTCACCATTTCAGTACAAGACTTAATGTGGAATCCAATCAGCTTTAACTTCACTGTGGCTTTGGTCTCCTGAACCAGTTTGAGAGATCCATATATCTTGGCTTCCATAGTAGCAGGGATTCCACACCAAGCATGTGCCACTAAGCCCAGACTTTTTATTATTAATATTATTAGAGGGAGAAGAAACAGCAAAAAAGGAAGGAAAATAAAATCTAAGAAGAGAAGACTCTTACCCACAACCAATTTCAGAGATGCATTAAAAGTAAAGTTTTACTGTGGGGAAAGATTTTCTATCAACTCACACTCATTCAGCCTTTGAATGAGATAAAGATGTGCCACCTTTAGAGACAAAGCAGGATAAATATTGGCTGACTGATTCTTTATTGGAAAGTCAACAAAACGAGCAATTAGAGGCCAGCTTAGTGGCAGAACTGCTGACTTTAGAAAAAAAATTAATCCTTCTTTAAAATATTTGATTTAATTGTACAAACCAGAACCTAACTTCATCCAGCCAAATAAATTTTTCCTTGAACAACTCTAAACCATGCCCTCACTAACTTTGCACATAATGTTCTTAGGCTTTAGACAGTCCATTAGTAAGTAAAATACTGTATTTAACTGCTGATGTCATGCCTAATGGAAAATCTACAGGCAGAGATGGCTAGTCCATTGAATTTTGAAAGCAGTTTGGAACACTAATAGCCTCTTATTTTTCAAACATGCTTAATGATATAATGAATATAAAATAACTCCCTCTACAAATCAACATGGCCTTTGCTTAAGAAAAGAGGAACAAAAGGATCCATTATTTTACTGCAATTCCAGTCCACAACTGAGGTTTCAATGAACACTATCCTTAGAACTTTTTAAAAAGCACAGGCTGGGGAGGTGAGAAGACCCCTCCTTCCAGCTTCTCCCTCCTCCCCATCTCCCATTGTCAGGTAAGATTATGAAAGCTGTATCATCCTAGCATTATGTAAGACAGATTTTTCCATGTTCAGAACATATAACTACCCCAAAAGGTAGTCTTTTTAAAGAAGATAACCTAATAAATTTAAAAACTGCCCAGAATCAGATGGACCTCTAAGTCATGACTTTCACGAATACTTGATAAGATCTTTTGGTAAACTCTCATATTCTTTGAACCAACCAGATACATTAATTGATACCGAGAAAAATCTGTAATTTAACACAAGTATATTCAAGGCTTTCAAATCTGAGGAAACATATTGTTTATGAAGGCTGGGGAGAATGTGAAGTTTTCTTTATCAGTGGCTGGGAATAGGCATTTTTTGGGGGGTGGGTATTATAATGCAAGCAGCAAATGCTTGCCATTTGTATGCTAAGTTAGATGGAACAATTTGCAAGGGCAAACTATTGGGAGACAAATTGTAGATCATAACCCTACAATCGGCTTATACTACACACACAGAGCATTTGGGCCATAAGATGATAGGATTCATAGTTCTGAGTCAAAATTATAGGTGTGATTTGTTGATGTGTTGAGCTTACCCCTTCTGCTGTTGCTTTAGGTGCTAATATCTTTTGTGCCCATTTACTGGTTTCTTTCATTTCAGTGCCCTCATCCGCAGTGGACCTGAGATCACCTTTGAACTTATGTATTTTATCTTATTTGAGGCACTGTAAATCTTCCCTAGGTGCCCTGATTTATCCACCGAAAGGCTTTTTGCTTGGAATAACAAAAATGCACAGTGGTTTAGAGAAGAATAAAGGACAAGAAACGGAGGGGACAGAAGAAAGGCAAAGGGAAAGAAGGAGGAGAACTGAATTACCAATATAATGAAATGAAAGGGTTGAATTGACCACCAATGCAGATGAAATGAAAGGAACCATTAAGAGCTATTTTGCCCAATTATTTCCCAGCAAAACTGACCATCTAAGTGAAATGAACAACTATAAACTGTCTAGACTAACAGAAGAGGAAAAAAGTAATTAAATAAACTTATCTTAGAAAAAGTAATTTAACAAACCATCAGTCAGCTCCCTTAAAAAATCCCAAGGCCCAGGTGGATTCACAATTTTATGAGTTAAAGAACAATTAATTACAATACTATATAAACTATTTTGAAAAATAGGCAAAAGTGTCCTACCAAATTCCTTTTACAACACAAATATAATATTGATGCCTAAACCAAGAAGAGAAAAAAATAGAGAAAGAAAACTATAGGCCAATTTCTCCAATGAATATTGAAGCAAAAAATCTAAATAAATACTATCAAGGAGATTACATCAGTATATCACAAAGATCATATGCTATGACCAGGTGGGATTTATAGCAGGAATACAATGCTAGTATATTTGGAAAGCTATCGGCACAACTGACCATAACAAAAACAACAAAGAATTATACAATTATTTCAATAAATACAGAAGAAAGTTTTGACAAAATACAGAACCTATTCCTCTAAAAACACTAGAGAGTACAGAGATAAATGGGGCTTTCCTTAAAACGTTAAGTGGTTTCTGTCTAAAACCATCGGCAAGCATTATCTGTGGCAGGGATAAGGTAGAAGCCTTCCCAATGAGATCAAAGGTGAGGCAAGGATGACCATTATCATCAATATTATTAAGCAGTAAGATAAGAAAAAGAAATTGAAGGAATTATACTAGGCCAAGAAATAAAACTATCACTATTTGCAGATGATATAATGGTATATTTAGCAAATTCTAGGAATTCAACTAAAAAACTAAGAGAAATAATTAACAACTTCAACAAAGTTGCAGGATGTGCAACAAAGACAAAACAAACCCTTAAAGAATAGAACAGAGCTGAAAATGACTAAAAAACAAAATTTATTTCTAGGGAAAAAGTCTCCTTCTAAATGTTTAGGAACCAATTCTTTTCAAATGCCATGTGGTTAATTACCTGGAACAATCCTCTGTTTCTGCTTGCCCACCTCCTCTTGTGATCAGCTTGCATGTCTAAGGCACATCCTCAAAGTGAACTTTTTCAGCCAGGTCTTCAGAAATTCCGTCCATTTTAACATTTTTTACACTGAAAAAAAAAGGAAGAAGAGCCAGGATTTTTAAATGTTGTTACTCTTTGAGAAATTAATCTGAGTTCCCTCTCAGTTCTCCCAACTTGTGACAGTGGCCAAAATTAAAGTTACTGAATTTTGGAAATATCCTTTTTCTGATTCTGCTGCTGAAATTTCTAAGCTTTTGAATATTAATATGAGGAATAGCCTAAGTGATAGTTGAATAATGAATTCCTCATGAGTCAAGTACTACATAGACATGCTATTGGGTTCTTATGACTTCCACTCTGCTGATTTATAGGCAGCCATTCCTGTTCTTCTTTGTTTCCCTGCTTTGGAAAAAATTTTTTTCCATTGGCAAAAGTTCTTTATTCATCTTCTTTACTATGTTAAAAACTGAAGTAATCCAATATAACACCCTTTATCATAAATTTGTCCAATTTCAAAAACTTTTGCTGTAGGCTCCAATACTGATGCTTACCAGATAATTTTGTATTTTTAGTATGGGGATAGGAAAATGCTCAAATTTGATCTAAAATTATTTGTCATTTATGAATTTTTATGTCCAAGAAAAAGAAATTGTTTATTAAATGAACTATTTGATCCCTACTTCCTTCCTTCCTTCCTTCCTTCCTTCCTTCCTTCCTTCCTTCCTTCTTT
>JAQQSW010023928.1:0-10182 GCA_028646575.1 Pseudocheirus occidentalis
GATATCTTTAATTTCTTCCTCTGAAAACTGCCTGTTCATATCTTTTGACCATTTATCAATTGGGGAATGACTTGTGTTCTTATAGATTTGACTCAGTTCTCTGTATATTTTAGTAATGAGGCCTTTATCAGAGACACTGGTTGTAAAAATTCTTTCCCAATTGCCAACTCCCCTCTTAATTTTAGTTACATTGGCTTTGTTTGTACAGAAACTTTTCAATTTAATGTAATCGAAACTATCCATTTTGCATTTTATTTTATTTTTTTAAATTGATTTGTTTATTTCTAGTTTACAAGATTCAATTCCACAATCTCTTGAGTTTCAAATTTTCTCCCCTCCCTTCCCTTCCTTCCACCATGGCGGCTTGCAATCAAGTATAGGATCTACAAATACTTTCACATTGGACATTAGTCTGGTTGTATAGAAGGGCTGTAACCAAAGGAATGAACAATGGAAAAGAGGAAACAAAACCAAACATGGAAAAGAAAGAGATTGTGTAGTTTGCTCTTTGAATGCCAAACAGCACTTTACATTTCTCCTAAGGTAATGGTCACTGGAGTTTATTGAGTCGAGGGAGGTGATGAGGTCAGATTTTTGTTTTTAAAAAAACATGACTTTGAAAGCTGAATGGAGAGTAGATTGGAGTGGGGGGAGACTTGAGGCAAGGGGATCCACTAGAAGACTATTGCTATTATCCAGACATGAGACTATAAGGATTTATACCAGAGTGGTAGCAGCATCAGAGGAGACAAGGGGTTGTATTAGAGAGATAGTGCAAAGGTGAAATCTAGAAGCCTTGGAAACAGATTGGATAGGGAGTGTGAGATATGGTGAGGAGTGAAGGTTGACACACCCAGGCTGAGAGTCTGGGGGACTGGGAGGATGGTGTTACCCTATACAGTCAAAAGAAGTCTGGAGTGGGGAGGGTTTGGGGAAAGGATGAAGAGTTCAGTTTTAGACTTGAGTTTAAGACGTCTATTGGGCATTTAGTTCAAGGTATCTAAACACAGTTAGAGATGTGAGATTGGAGGTCTGCAGAGAGATTGGGGCAGAAGAGATAGATTTGAGAACAATCAGCATAGAGATGATAATTAAATATATGGGAGCTAATGAGATCACCAAGTAAGTAGTACAGAGGGAGAAGAGAAGAGACCATGGGACAGAACCCTGTGGAAGAGATAAGGTTAGAGGGCATGGTCTGAAAGAGAATCCAGGGAAGAAGATGGAGGAGGAGCACTCGCATTAGGAGGAAGAGAACCAGGAGAGAGTAATGAGTATCCTGAAATCCTAGAGGAAACAGAGTAAGAGGAGAAGGAGAAGACCAACAGGGTGGTCAACCATGTATGAATTTACAACTTGGAAAGTAGTGATAGCCACAAACCAGGGCTTAATTTATTGTAGTTTTGATTGTCCAGACTTAAGAAACTGACAGAGAAAATGTGGGAAAGGTAGATTAAACTTAAATGTCGTACTTTCTAAGAAAGAGAGAGAGAGACAGAGAGCTGGTTGTTAAAACATTTACCAGCACACCCCGGGTGAAGTCACAGATCTTAATGATGGAAAGAGTGTTAGACAAATATGTGAAGAATATTTCTTGTCTTTCATTCCTTTGATAGCCCTCTTTTAGTTTTATCTGTAAATGTACCTCAGTTAATTTTGCTCAGTTGGATCTCTTGATAAGTTTTCTTTAAACTATTTCCCCCTTTTTTATTAGAAATCAGTTCTTGATTCCAAGTTTTTAGCTCAAACTACAAAAGTTCAGCCTATCTATCCACACAGTGAAAATCAAATGGATGAAAAATATCTATTGTCCAAACTATGCCGTACAATTATATGGATGACTTGTTAAGAAGTAGATAAATGTGTGTGTGTGTGTGTGTGTATATAGCCCTAGTTCATTGGCATGAGACCTCCTCCTTATTGCTAGAAATTAATGCCCTGTGCCTATGTAAGGGGCAAAAGAGTTCTTAAGAAGGGAAAGAAGAAAAAACCCTCTCTCTTCAGTCTCTTTGGGCTCTTCTGACTTCTAGCTCAAGTGAGATGCATGTTGCCACATTCTCTCTTCAGGCCATGAAAGGAGAAAAAGACCTAGGGAAGAAGCCAACATGAGAAAAACTGTCTGCCACCATCATGTCCCTCGCCTCACCTTGCCATGCTAGAGACTTTGGGGGACTTCTTACGTGAGATCTAGAGCGCTCTCTCTGTCTCTGTCTGTCTCTGTCTCTGTCTCCATCTCTCTGTCTGTCTGTCTGTCTGTCTCTCTCTCTCTCTCTCTCTCTACCCCATTTAAGATGCCTTGGTCCCAATGAGACAACTCCTTCAATCTCCAAAGTCTAGTATATATTCTCCTATGTATACTTTCTCTGATTTCAGTTTTCCTTTCTCTGTGGAAAAAAAGATTTCTTTGCTCTTTGTTGTGTGTGTTCATTGTGGAACTGGTGTTTAGTGAAAAGAGAGTCAAGTCTTGGATAGAAAGCTCAGAGTCTTCCTTTCCCCATTAGGAAATAACAATTAAGAGTTTAGCTTGAACTTGAAAATTGTATCCCCTAGACTCATTGTAATTAAGGAAGTAGATAGACATAATTCTAGCCTGGCACCCCCTCTCTCTGAGGAGAATAGCTGAGCTTCTAGTCACAAACTACTGCTTTCCTTCTTGGCAGGAATTAAAGTCTCCTTTGGAGAAGGGTGGTGGATGGGAGGAGATGCTAGAGATGTGTCTATGCCTGTCTCCCTTCCAGCCAAACAGAGACACCCTATGCTACCTGTGAGGGGGTGGGGGAGGACAGCCTTGCTACCTACACATGTATGTATTTAGGCAGTCACTGCAAATGGACAATGAATTGGGCCCTGGATTGCACAAAAAGGAGAGAATAGGTCAGACTGTCTGTGGGAAATTACATAGTTCTTTAATGATGCCATTCACCCACCCAAATTCTCCCTGAAACAAGATCCATTTTTTAAAATCACCAGCATTGTACTATTGTAGAACACCACAGTGGCTGGATAATGAAAAATGATCATCATCCAGTGGGCAGTAATGAGGCTCAAAGTGGGCACAAACATAGGGTGATAGATTCAAAGCTCAAAGGCATCTTAAAGGCTACTAAGTCTAACCACCTCACGTTGCAGCTGAAGAAACTGAGGCACAAGAAGTCAAGTTTTTTGCTCAGGGTCACACAAATAGGAAGCCTCTGAGGTAGTGTTGGAAGGCAGGCCTTTCTGACTCCACAGCTGCAGTTCTGTTTATTCTCTATTCATCCCTGCCTTTGTGTCGCAACACATTATAAACAAGGAATTATGAAAGAAAACTGGATTTAAAGGAGGTCATTGAAACTATATGAGTGAAAAATAAAATGGGCTGAAAAATAAAATGGCTGAAGCCAGAGCTTCAGATTATTGATGGACACTCCCGAGTTCTGTCTCTCTCATTCCAGGCCATCCTTCTGTCATCTGCCAGTGATCTTCCTAAAGCATGTGTCTGACTATGTTACTCACCTATTCAAGAAACTCCAGCCAGCTTCCCATTACCTTGAGGGTCAAATATAAAATCCTCTGCTTAGCGTTTAAAACCCTTAATAACCTCCCCCTCCTACATTCCCACACATACTCAGAAATCCAAGGACATTGGCATCCCTGGTGTTCTGAACATGGTACTCCATCTCCAACTCTGAGCATTTTCACTGGCTGCAACTCTCTCCCTTCTCATCTCCTGTCTCTTGTTTCCTTAGCCTCCTTCAAGAATCAGCTCAAATGCTGTGTTCTGTAGGAGTCTTCCTCTCATCCCCCTTAATGTTAGTGCCTTCCATTTAAGGTTCCCTTCTAATGCACTGTGTATACTGTTTTTGTACAGAGTAGCCTTGAATGTTGTCTTTCCCATTAGAATATGTGCTCCTTGAGGGCATGGACAATTTTTTTTTTTGCCTTTCTTTGTATCTCCAGTGCTTAGCACAATGCCTATCACATATATTCTTACTGAGTGTACTCAATTGGGATTCTTATGATGTTCAGAAAAAAATGAGAAAGACTCCCAACACGGTGAGTGGAACCTCCCTGGCAACCCCACAGGAGGATATGGACCAGAGTGGTATAGGATGGGCTCTAATCTGCTTTATTGGAGGGTATAACTATGACAATGAGATCATGGGTCCATTTGGAAATTTCACAGTTTAATGACCCACAAATTCTCCCTCAAACAATGCACATTTTAAAAAAATCACCAGTATTGTAATACCATAGTGCTATTGCTGTAAATAACAACCTCTTTCATTTACATAACCTTTTTTTGTTAGAAGATAGATGGCATTCTTCAGCATTGGCCTTTTGGAATCATGGTTGATTACTGAATTTTTCAGTTTTAAAGTCTTTCAAAATGGTTTATTTTTGTAATGTTATTTTAATATAAATTGTCTTCTAGCCTCTCCTTACTCCATGCAACAACAGTTCATACAGGTCTTCCCAGGTTTTTCTAAAACTGTTCTCATCATCATTTCTTATGGAATTATAGTATTGTTACATTCATATATCATAATTTCTTCATCTGTTCCTCACCTGATGAATACTTTGTTTTTAGTTCCTTGTCACCACAAAAATAGTTACTATAAATATATTTTTTGTGCATATGATCCCTTTTATTTTTTTTCTTGAGTACTTTGAATTGTAACCCTAGTAGTCGTATAGCTGAGCCAGAGGGTATAGACAGGTTAATAACTTTTGGGGCATTGCTTTCCATATTGGCTGGACCAATTCATAGCTCATACCAACACTGCATTAATACACCTGTTTTCCCACAGCCCCTCCAACATTTATCATTTTATTTTTTGGTCAGCTTTGTCAATCTGACAAATGGAAGATGGAATCTCAGAGCTGCTTTAATGTTCATTTTTCTAATTAGTAGTGATTTAGAGAATTTTAAAATATAGTTATAGATAGCTTGAGTTTCTTCACTTGAAAACTACCTGTTAATATCCTTTTCCATTTATCAGTTGGTGAATGGCTCTTGTTCTTATAAATTTGAAACAGTTCTTTATATATCTTGGAAACATTACCTTGATCAGAGAAACCTGATGTAAAGATTTTTCTGCAGTTATATATTTCCCTTCTAATCTCAGCAGAAGCGGATTTGTTTGTGTAAAAGCTTTTAAGTCTCATATAGTCAAAATTGTCCATTTTTTTCTTCTGAGATCTTTTCTATTGTGTTTGGGAACTCTTCCCCTTTTTATAGATCTGAGGGGTAATTTCCTTATTCTTCTACCTTTCATATATATATGTATTTATATGTGTATATGTATATGTATGCATATATATATGCATGTATGTATGCATACGTATATGTGTGTAAACACACATACACACATTTGGAGCTTATCTTGGTATATTGTATATATGGTATAAACATGTATAAATGGTATAAACCTAATTTCTACCAGACTGCTATCTAGTTTTCCCAGCAGTTTTTATCAGAGAATAAGTCCTTCGCCAGAAACTATGACCTTTGGTTATGTCCAACTCAAGGTGACTGAGTTTATTTTCTTTCACGTGTGCGTACCTATTCTGTTCCTTTGATCAGCCTTTCTAATTTTTAATCAATAGCAAATTGTTTCGATGAATACTGCTTTGTAGAACAGTTTAAGATCTGGTACTGTTCAGTTTCCTTCTTTCCTCACTTTGTCCTCTTTTATTCCCCAGATGAACTCTGTTTGACATTTAAATTTCTGTACAGTTTGCCTCCAACCTTTCCAGACTAATTTTTTTGGTTATTCTCCCTTATACACTCTCCATTCCAGCTAAATTGGTCAATTTGCTTTCTGCATATGCAATATTTTCTCTCATTTCTTTCAACACTCTCTCCCCGTGCTTGGAAAGCCCTCCCTTCCTCTCTTCCATCTTTAGAGTTTTCTAACTCCCTTCAAGACTCATCTTAAATGTCCCTTGTGACTTAAGGCTTCTCTCCATCCTCTTCCCCAATTTTTAGTGCCAATTTCCCCAAATTACTCTGTATTTACTACTCTGTATTTGTCATTCCTCCAGGAGAATCCAAGACCCTTGAGGGTAAGGTCAGCTTCCTTTTGTCTTGGTATTCTCAGTGCCTTGTATCAATTTTTACAAAATCAAACAGCAGACATTTATTAAGCACCTACACTGGCTGCAATAGATAAAGTGCAGGGCCTGGAGTTAGGAGGACCTGAGTTCAAATCCAGCCTCAGACACTTATTAGCTGTGTGATCCTGGGCAAGTCACTTCACCCTGTTTGTCTCAGTTCTCTCATCTGTAGAATGAGCTGGAGAAGGAAATGGTGAACCACTCCAGCATCTTTGCTAAGAAAACCCCAAATGGCCTCAGGAAGAGTCAGACATGACTGAGATCACTGAACAACAAAATTATCATTCCCATTGTACAAATGAAGAAACAGGTCATGGTAATTAGAAATTCCTATAAAGTAAATCTCATATGACTGAAATGACTTAACAGCAACAAATGTCGCAGGCATTGTGCTTAGCTTGTACAGTGTCTTGCACATAGTTGAAGTTTAATTCATGTTCATTGAATGAATCAGGATAAGGGTTATGTGTTCTCTCAACTTTGCATCTGTTCTAGCAATAAACACCTATACAAGTAAGTGTTTATTGAATTGAATTAAATTAGGTATATAATCCTCTTAATAATATGAAAACTCTTGAGGGCAGGAATTTGTTCTGTAAAATTCATATTGATGCTGGTGCCCAGCCCAATGCTTGGGCCTCAGTTAAGCTTGCTATGTTTGTTGTCTTGTCATGAATATGCTCCACACATTGGGTCATCCCTTCATTACTCCCAGTAGATGATTCCTAGATTTGACTATGGTGATTCATTTATTTCAGTGCTTCCCTTTCCTCTCCAATGAGTATTAACTGCAAATGAACCTATTCAACATTGGAGGGATTTGAGAAGAGAATGGTCTTTGACCAGAGTGAGCCCTTAATAAAGGGTTGTTGAAGTGAACTCTGAGGTGGTGATTGTCTGGTCATCTGTTCTGTGTGATCTGCTGCAGGTGCCTGAGTTCAAAGGACAATTTGGGGTAAGGGGACTTTCCTAGAGCCACAGGCCATTAGCAGATGCATCTTCCATTTTTAAAATAGAAGGCAAGTCCTCTATCGTACACTCAAAACCAGAGGTTAGAGTCCAAATTCCCCCCCCCCTCTCTTTTTCTCTCTCTCTCTTTCCCCCCCCTCCCTCCCTCCCTCTTTCTCTCTCTCTCTCTCTCTCTCTCTCTCTCTCTCTCTCTCTCTCTCCCTCTCCCTACTTCCCCTCCCCTTCTCCTAATTTCCTTAGGGATTGTCACTGTGTCTGGAAATTCAGGAAATGAGTGTTTGCCAAACAAGGAAGAAGTTAAATTCAGGACACAATGTGGGAGGCTCCCACACTCCAGCCTCCTTCCCTCCTCTACCTATCCTGCCTCCTATGCTCTCAAAATCCTTCCAGCTTCAATATCCTGTGTTCTTGGGTCTAAGGGCCCTCCCAGCTTCTACAGTATAGAATGCTAGGTAGTTGTAAATTCTTCAATCAGGTCAGAAATCTGGACACCAAATATAAAGGTAGGCCACTGTAGACCCTGTATTTCAGTACTCAGAAGATCTATGATTTCCTCCACATGGGAACCCCATCCACCAATATCATCACAACCCTTCCTGAATTCACAAAACTCATGGCCTTGTAACCCACTTGGTGGTGAGCTTCTCTGGACTTGCACTAGATCTGTCCTTGGAAAACAGGCATGGAATTCAAAATAAGGGCATGCTTGAAGCCATTCCATCACGTAGGACCTCCACTAGCATTGCCTTGGAGAACCCATGGCCAGTGCCACATCCCAGGGAGGAACGGAGGAAGGACTTCATACCTAATATTGTCTTCATTTTCTACACTAGCCTTGCTCTCTAGGCTCTTAACTCCATACTCTACTATTCAGGAGTAAGGAAGGCCTCTACCTCTGTCCCCAGGCCTCCCCTCGTCTTGGTGTGGACACCTCCTTTGTTACTCCCTAGTATACAACCAACACTCCAAAGGACTCTATTAGGCAGCAAGGTGGCATAGTGGATAGAAAACTGGACCTTTCTCTGTCCAGCAAGCTGTTCATGCCCTAGTTATGCCCATTCCTTCTACCAGGGACCCCTTCCGTCCTGCCCTAGCCTTTCTCTGCCACCTCCCATAGGTGGGAAGTCCATCAGACCCAAATGAGTGCAATACTTCCCCTATCTCTATGAAGCACCTGACCCATCCTGCAGAATGGACCCAAGAAGCAAATAGGGAGCTTGGAGTAACCATGTGTCAAGTCCCAGGTCTTCAAGGACCATCCTGAACTCCCTCCTTGGCTGTGCCCTGAAGGCCACAACACCCCAAGCTCCCAGGTAACATTCCTGGGTGTCCACCTCTCTCTGAGCCCTGGAGGCCTGCCCAGCTTCCAAGAGTCATTACGTCTGCTCCAATCAACCTTATCTCTGAATTTAGCTCTGCTTCAGGGCACCAATGAGAGCTGATGATTAGGGACTATTGACAACAGGGACAAAGGTAGGTGACCTGAAACACCTGAAGGGAGTGGAAGAGGCTCAAAGGAGAAGCAGAACAGGAACAAGGGGCAACAAGGGGAGGAAAACTGTCCCCGACAAAAGCAATATCATACAAAGTGTTCTCAGGAAGGGGAGGGGGTAATGCTGATATCAAACATACCTACCTATTCCTGGGGCCCCAACAAAGACAATGCTATAACTTAGAGTGTCTGTTCAGGAGGAAGGTATCTGTTCATTCTCTGCAGGCTTCTAAATGAGTAAAAAAAAACCCCACTTACTTTTTGTTGACATATTTTATTTTTATATTACCTCCATTTTTAATATATCCCCCCTTCCCTACCTAGAGGATTATCCCTTGTAACAAAGACTAAAAATAGAAGAAATTAATCAATTTAGCAAACCAACCAACACATCCCTAAAATCTGATAGTGTATGCAGTGTTCCATACTTAGAGTTCTCCACCTCTGCAGAGAAGAGACGTTTTCAGATCTCTTCTCCAGGGCCAACTTTGGTCATTATACAGCATTAAGTTTTGGAATTTTGTTCTTTAAATTTACACTGTTGTAATTATCGTATATGCCACTTTCCTGGTTCTTGTCATCAATCTGCATCATTTCATATGTTTTCCCATGCTTCTCTTCATACTCACCATTTTTAATGGCACAATAATATCCCATTATTTGCATGTGCTGAAACTTGTCTGTTCATTTCCCAATCAATCCCCCTCAGCTTGTCAATAAATTTTTTCTTGAACCTTGTAAGCCTTGGTTCTTGTAAGGGGAGCTGGTGACTGTTCTTAGGGGAGTGGGTAGAATAGACAAGCTGGAGAAACAAGGGATCCTTAAAGAAAAGGGTGCTTGAATGCAGAGGCTGGCTATGTGCATCACCATCCTTATGTTACAGTTGAAGAAACAAAGAATGACTTGCACAAAGATAGTTGTGCCCAGATTCAAGACTAGATGTCCCGACTCCAGGACCTGTGCTATTACCACTACAATTCACTGCCTTTCACATGGGACTTACCTACAGGGAGCTTACTTAGCTTGACAGAGAACACATGGGAAGTGGCTTTCTTATCATTAAAAAGCAACATATCATAAGGTGAAAACTTTTACATTTAAATACAATTGAGCCCAAACATGTGGGGGGACCATAAAGTAAAGGATCAAGGATGACTGTGGTAAATCTGGGAAAACTTCCTATAACAGATTAATTTTTTAAACTTTTTTTTTTTGTGGCTTGTGCTGGCGACGCAGAATTCTGTGGGGCAGAGGAACTTGATTTTGGAGTTGTGAAACTGCTTGACTGCGGGCTGGCAGCATTTGCTGGCAGGAATTTCTTCCACTTTCATGATCTGAATGGAGTGGGCCCGGGGACCATGACGGGCTCCCATATCTCGGTAGCACTGAGTGACAGCACCAGCAGTGGTCAGGTCCCTGTACTCCCTGTACATGTTGTGGGTCCCACTCCTGGAATCGTAACACAGCCAGATGCCGAAGTTTTTCACTCTGAGAGGGGACTTTTCAAAGACCTGCCCACAGTATACAATTTCTCCAGAAGACTTCTTCATCTTTTTCAGCTGGGAAACGAAGTACCAGAATCGGGACTTTGCTATGACATGATTAGGAACAAAGATTCGCAT
>JAQQSW010023929.1:0-10182 GCA_028646575.1 Pseudocheirus occidentalis
AAATGTAATGAAAATGAATAATGTAAACAAGAAAACAAATAAAAAGTTTAAAAAAAAAAATAAAAAAAATAAATACCAGAAAAGTGAGTCCTCGAACCAGAAAGTCAAAGCCAACACAATAGTTGCAAAGTTGGCACATGTAGTTAAAGTAGTAAACACACACATTCTCAAGCCTTCAAAACAGGACATGCCACGTCAGGCAAAGGTCCTCCTCTCCTCACTCACGACAGTTTCTTGGTGTCCAGGTAGCTTGCTCCCAACAGTCTCGGCCCCCTGCCTTTCCTTTCCCTGACAGTCCTCAGCAGGAGTCCTTAGTGGTGATTCTGGCAGGCTCCAAGAAAAAGGAGTTTGAACTGCAACAACCTACAGTTGCTTCCAGTCACCCATAGTACATTCCGGCTTTCTGTTGCTCCACCCCTTCCTGCTACATCAGCAAGTTCAAGGAGCATGGAAGATCTGCAAATCCCAGTATCATTACAGAGATCAACCCTTACATTGGAGGAAACACCAATATTTGGGACTATAGCTATCTACAAAGTGCCTAAATGCCCCCAAGGGAACTGGAGAACTATGGGGGAGGGATGAGATATAACGATGTGGGCTGGGCTAGTCTGTGGCATATAGGGAAGAACTGAGTTCAAATCCCACAGATGACACTTTCTATATGATGATAAAGTGAAATAAAACTTATTGGAGGGGTTGAACAAGAAGAGACACACTAATGCACTGTTAGCAGAGCTATGAATTGATCCAGTGATTTTTTTGGGGGGGGTGGAGAAATTTGGAGGAAACTGAAAATTGAAAAAATGCCTTGAAAGTTACTAAACTGTTCATACTCTGATCCAGCAAAATCACAACCAGGTTTACCACAAGTGACAAACACAGATGGAACAGGACGTATGTGTCTAATATCATTTAAAGAAATACATGTGGCAAAGAACTGGGGGTGTATGGTAGGGGGAACAAGATTACCATTATTGATGGAAAGGCTGAACAAATGCTTATATATAAATGTGATGGAATATTATTATGTCATAAGCAATGACCAAAGTGTTGATTTTAGAGAAACCAGGAAAATTTATATGAAATGATGCATAGTGGAGAGAAGAGAAGTAGAGTAGCACTTTTAGGACTACTGTTTAGAAGAGAACACAGGACAATGTTGAGTATTGTTTAAAGTTTATTATAGACATTAAGCAAGATGAACTGCATTAAATAGATACATAGTTCCATATACTTTCGTATGTTTTCTCTCTGTATGGTAATATCCCTACATGGAGATATTTGTCAAGTTCATAATGAAGAAAAAAATTGAAATATTGAAAATGAAGGAAAATCAGGGTTGGTGCCCAAGTCTTGTGACACTAAAACTAATGTTATTTCTTTTACACCCACAGTGGAACCACAGAAGAATAGTTTTAATCATGTTTGTACTATCACAGCTCTATCGACATTTAACACTATGACACTTTTCAAACTGTGTGTGTATTTGATTGAAACCCTTCTCGTACAAAACATTTTTGGCAGCTGGTAAATGTCAGTAGATTTCAAATAGATTTTTAACTTATCTTATACTCAAGACATGAATTTTCCCTGGAAAAAAAATGTGAGCTCATCAAGTACTGGTGATAGTTCACATGTTGAGACACACATTAACAGTTTTGCTTCCCTGTAGAAAGATTTCATTATAGATTACAGAGTCACAGGAGACCTCCTAATACATCTATTTAGTTCTACATCTGAAAATTATAACCCATACAATATATGCAGCATGTGATCAACCAGCTCTTGCTTAAAGATTTCCAGTGAGGATGAAACTCCTACTTCCTCAGTCAACCCACTCCACTTTTGCAAAGCTCTAATTGCAGGAAGTTTTTAATGGATTTTTGTCTGGCATCAAGATGAAATTGGCCAGTTTTCATCCGCCATCTGTTGCTCCTGTTTCTGCCCTCTGGGGCCATGCAGAACAAGTCTAATCCTTTTTTCACATGACAATCCATCACATACTTGAAGACAGCTATCAGGTTGACCTTGTTGCTCATATGCCACTCTCCCTCCACATAATACACCCACACTTAATGCTGGAGCCTTACTAGCACTGGAAATGAAACTATGAAAATGAGGGGTTTTCTTCATGCTTCTTAGTGAAAATTTAGTGAAACTCTTAAGGTGTTTTTTTTCCAAAGGACTGTAAAAGAAAGTATCATAAAAACACTATGACAACCCTAAGGGAGCAGGTGAGGGAGGGGGCTCAAATATTTATTCAGCTGTGTATTTTGAAATGGTAATTTGAGGGGAAACAACATAAACGTGTTTGACTTAAGTGGAAATGATATGGTCTTCCTAAACACTGGGCCCTGAAAGAAGCCACAAAGAACCAACATCATTGTGGATGGAATGGAAGAAATTATCCAATATAACTCTGAATTCAATGGCCTAAGAATAATGTTTTACTTATGTAGGCTAATTTTTTTCTTTCTTTCTTTTAGCAGACCTCCCCACCACACTCAATGCTTGTCAATAAGCATTTATTATATGTGAGGCACTTAGCTAAGCACTGGGAACACAAATGTAAATAAAGTCAATGGTGTTAGAAATACAAACACCATTGATACCCAAATCTGGGTATCCAAAGAAGTCCATTGAGGAGAAATTCAGTGGAATTGAACACCCCTGGCCAGAAGTGTACTCTGTCCTTCTTTAGAAGAAGGAGGAGTCCTGAATAAAAAAGGAGAACTTTATTTTGCTAGTTAGCACAGAAACTTCCCTTCATTATAGTCCTCATGGATCTGAAGGTCTTTCAAGTCCTTTGTCTGCCTTCTGATTGGCTGGATCTACCTGCTGCTTGCTAACCCCCTTTATCTTACTTTACTCATGTCTAGCAGTTCCATGGAAACTTAAACTCCCTACTGCTTCTCACAATTTATTATCAGTAATTTTTACTTCACTAATTTTTAGCAGTTCTGTGGAAACTTAACCCTTTTCTCCCTCTCACAATGGGATCATAAGGCAAGCAACATACAGAGGGAGGGAAACAATTCAATCCCATAGAGAGTTCTCAACATTTTAACAGATTACTTTCCAAGGGACTTTTTTAGTTGAAGCTGTAAGTTCAAAACGCAAAACCCTTTCCTTGAAAAGTTATCAGGAGCAAACAAATTAATTCACTATGTGTCAATAAATCAAAGGACTTTATCCCCTCCTATATATAGTTACATTTTTAACATAGGATACTTGCTATCCCAAATCTATTTGGTAGAATGTCAGGCAGCTTAAAATAAAGTGTTTGGAAAGTTAACTAGAAATCTACAAAACTAAATAAGCTTAATAATGAGTTTGGAAGCAGATTAAGAAAATATAGAACAATGTTTTGGAAAAGAGACAACTATGTTGCATAAACAGGCTTATCTGGCCTGGAATACTGTACCCCAACAGTAGCTCATTCCTGTCCTTTCTTCATTTCAAGGCTTTATATCTTTCTCACTGACTCTGGGAATATCAGTTTTCAAAAAACTGCCAAATTTTATTTCTTAACAGCTACCTCAATAATAATAACAGAAACTCTGATGGTAGAAGAGCCTGGGGAAGGAGGGCAGATTTTTCATGTTGGGGCCATTTGTAATAGAAGGACCTTTGTATTTCTTGATGGCAACAAAAGTGTTCAGATACGCATATGATCCTCAGACTTCCAAAGATTCTATAGTGTAGTGACAAATGGAAGCACAAGCTGTATTTGAATGAATGGATGAATGAATAAAATGAATACATGAATGAAAAAGTACTTATTTAGCCTTAAGCTACCAAATTCTCAGCCTTTTCATATTCCTACCAAGCTGAGATTGGATGACTCCTGGGCTACCACTGGTTCTCATTTACTATTAACTTCTCCCCTACACTGATTCTCTACCTATTTCAGGATTTCCCCCTTTCCTTCCAATGGCTCATTTATGAGGTCTTAGTTCTGCCTCTCCCCTCACATTACCTCATATTTAATTAACTGCATGTATTTTTGTACCCACCCTAATAGAAGCAACTTCTCAGATAAGATTAATTCTTTTTTCTTGTTTGTCTTCGATCTAGAGGACCTACTATAGAACCTTGCACATAACTGGTGGTCAATAGATTTCTCTTGAATTAAATTGAAATAAAAACTCACATTTGGGTGCTCTAGGAAAATTAGCTAGTGGTAATTTTAAGGAAAAGAAATAGGTCAGGAAAGAAGTCAAAAATATTCATCTTGACACTCTATGTTGACTCCATACTAGCAGTCTGGGCAAGTCACTTAACCCCAACTGCCCTCCAAAAAAAAAAAGCAAAAAAAAATCAATTAGTAACTTTTATGTGGACTTCATTTCCTCAAGGTATCAAACATCACTTCACACTTTCATAATTGGATCTATTGTGGTAATTGTATGAACCTAACTAACTCCATCTTGTAAAACTGACTCCATTTTGAGACTTGTTTCATTTTCTGCTCTCTCCCCCCCAGCTGTGGGAAAGTCCTGAAACTTTCTCTTTCCTTTCCAACTCAGAAAGTCATTAATTTTTCCGTCAGTAAGAAATAAAATCACCTAATCTTACACCCTGCTTTATATAATGTTTATTATTTTCATATAATGTATAAAAATCTGTGCAAAATCTTTATTATGCATCCATTGCCTTTCTGAGGAGACCCAATCCCAATTTGTTGCATAACAAGTGTGCTTTGTCAATAAATTAATGTACTTAAAAGCTCAATCCTTTACTTACTAAGTTATAGCAAATTTTATTCTTCATAGTTTTTGGAAAAGCCAGTCAGGTTGAAAAAAGACATGAGCCCCTAGCACGGTCTCTTCAAAGAGCTCCATAGAATAGCTTCAGTCCATTTTTCACCAAGGAACTTTGCAGAAGACTGCCTAGGAGGTCAGACTCTGAACCATTAGAGCATCATGAAGGTGATACTAGATGAAAGAGGCAAAAGGTATGGAGAAAACTAACCTTTATTGGGTCAGTGTTTCTCAACCTGTGGGTTATATTTAATTTGTAACAATGAAAATATACCTTGCATATCAGATATTTACATTACAATTCATCACAGTAGCAAAATTACAGTAATAAAGTAACAGCAAAAATAATTTTATGGCTGGGGGTCATCACAACATGAGGAACTGTATTAAAGGGTCGCAGCATTAGGAAGGTTGAGAACCACTATATTCTAGTTGACTACACCAGAGTACAGCAGGCTACAGAGTCTTTGATCAGGGACATGGAAAAATGTATTATCCACCCTGAGAACTGAAGTAAGTTCAAAGAAACTGTCCAGGAAGAAAATGAAAGCCCTTGTTTTAAGTGATATGCATAGTTTAATTCAGTCTTCTTGGCCTGAGATCAGGAAAAACTTATTCAGAAGGGGTGACTAAAAATAAGATCTCTTAAATTATGCAAAAATTGGTTAAAATATATAAAAATCCAAAATAGGTCCTAAATTTGACTTGAAGATGGGACTTTTAATTATAGCAAATTAAAGGCTTTAAAATGGCTTTAGAAAATTGTGTGAAAAAATAGGACAAAACTACTGGGAAAATTGGAAAGCAATTCAGCTGAAAGTAGCTATAGACCAACATCACACATTATCTACCAAGATAAGGTTAAAATTAAACATAAACAGTCATAACATTAAAAAACAAACCAGGGAAGGATGGAATAGTTTTTTTTTTGTTAGAACTATGGATGAGGGAAGAAATTTGGACAAAACAATAAACAGAAAGCATTATGAGTTGTAAAATGAATAATTTTGATTACACTGAATTTTAAAAAATGTTTACAAGCAAAACCAGTGTAGCCAAGATGAGAAATAAAGAAGAAAACTGGGGAAAATCCTTTAAAGCAAAATTCTCTCTCATAAAGGTCTAATTTCTCAAGCATACAGAGAATGAATCAGATGTATAGGAAACCAAGTGATCCCCCAATTGAAATATGAACAGTTTTCAGAAGAAATCAAAACTATCTATAGGCATATAAAATACTCTAAATAACTATTGATTAGAAATATGTAAATTAAAACAACCTTGAGGTACCACCTCTCAACAACAATCGGATTGGCTGAAATGACAAAAAAAAATAAGGAAGAGACATGGCAAAATTGGGACACTAACATACTTTTGATGCAGTTGTGAAGTGATCTGACCATTCTGGGGAGCAATTCAAAAGTATAACTAAAGGACTATAAAACTCTGCATAGTCTTTGACCCAGCAATAGCATTACTAGGTCTAAATCCCAAAGAGATTAAAAAAGGAAAAAAACCTTTATGTATCAAAATATGGCAGCTCTTTTTGTGGTAGCAAAGAACTGGAAATCGAGGAGATGCCTAATTGGGGATTAAACAAGCTGTGACATGTGACCATGGTGGAATATTACCATTCTGTAAGAAATGATTAGGATAATTTCAGGGAAACCTGGAAAGATTTAAAAAAAAAAACAAACACCAAGTGAAGTGAGCAGAAGAAGGAAAATATTGTACAGAGTAAGGGTGATATTGTGCTATAATCAACTGTGAATGACTTCACCATTCTCAGTAATACAACGATCCAAGAAAATTCTGAAGGATTTAGGATGACAAACATTATCTACTTCTAGAGAAAGAGTTAATGGAGTCTGAATGCAGATTAAAGCATTTTTTTTAAATTTTCTTCTCTTTTTTTGGTCATGTTTATTTTCACAACATGAATAAGTATAAGAATATGTTTTGAATGACTGCACATGTAAAATCTATATCAAATTGCTGGCCTTCTCAGTAAGGGGAAAAACATGGAGTGAGAGAATTTAATAATATGTTCCACTATTTTTTTAAAATTACATGTAATTGGAAAAAATATATATTTTAAAATAAAATTTTGTATACTAATCTTTTGATTAAACTAGGAGATAAGTCCAGCAAGTATGTATACACCTAGTGTTGGTTGTAGAATTTTCTACCTTAGATTTCAAAGAGGAAAATTCAGCCAGTCATAGAGATTTTTGCAAAAAGCTGAAGTCAAAGGGTTTAGAATGCTGAGGAAGATTAAAGAAATTCCATATTTGAAACACTTCTCCACTTTCTATAATCTGATGCTAAACTCTCTATCCAAGTAAGCAGGGAATGATTCTCTCCCACTTTAGACTTTCAGTCATACATAAGAGTTTTAAAAAAAGAACTTGCAAAATACATTCTCTGAGTCATGTCAACCCTGCTCAGATTGGAGTTATAGACATAAAATCGGATTACCAAGGAAAGGATTTTCCCCCTTATTTGTGGAAATTTATAGCATTATAAATATTTAGTGATTAAATTTGCAATTTACATGTAATAACTCTACTATAAATTAAATGCAGATTTTGGAGATCTGAAGATTAAGATTAAGCACCCCTCTCATCTTTCTGGAGAAAAGGATCTAGAGTAATGAGAGAGAATGGAGATAGAGTAATTCCACTGAGATAAGCCAATTTGAGACAAGTGCCTCACCTCTTTCTCCTTGCACTTTCTGATAATGCCTTTAGCAAAAGCTTAACAACTGTTGAAATAACTTAGTGAGTTTTAGAGTACTACTCTGTATGTTTTTTTTAAAGTAAATACAGGAATATGAATGTGGAAGTTACCAGAAAAATAGCACTTAGATCCCATTACTTTTTCCCTGAAAATTTATAAAATTATTGTTTTGTGCAAGAAAGAAAGGTGATTTGGGGAGGGGCTTTACAGTGGGATGGGGAGGGGCTTTACAGTGGGATTGCTTTTTTAGGGTTGGGGCAGGGGCAAGATGGGAAGAAAATGTGTAATTCAAAAATGTAATGGAAATGAATAATGTAAACAAGAAAACAAAAAATAAATTAAAAAAATAAGTATATACATAAATAAATGTCTGTGTATGTAATAGTATTACTCTAAGTAAAAAAAAAAGAAAGGTAATTTCACTGATTAGAGAAAGGGAACTCAACTTAGTTGGAAAGTAGTTCTAAAGTAAAAAAAAATGGGTTTACAGTTTGGAGTATAAATTTACCTGGCTCTTAAAAACTGTCTCTTATTAAGTCTTTGACCCTGATAACAGAAAACTTCAAGAAGTAACATAAAAATAAGTAACACACAGACACAGACACAGACACACACAACACACACACACACACACACACAGAAGTCCATGAAGAAGGGCTGATTACCTCAAATCCACTGTTGTCTGAGACAAGAAAATGGAAATAGACATTCATATTCATAAGGAAGGGGCTAGATTGGATGGGGTACAGGAGATAACCAAGAGCTTTGGGGGAAGTTCAAGTAGAATTTTCAAAGCCCTATGTAACAGAATTACTTGTATAGGTGAATGAGAAACAAGATCACCTGAGGAAGTTGGAATAGATTATACATTTGTAAATTCTTAAGAACTCAAAAAGGTTACTTATTTCAGTTGCAAAGGGGAACTTGAATGGACTGAAGATTTGTTCTGTAGATAGTCTGAGATATGATTGGGAAAAGACCATTCAAAAGGTATATCCCAATCTTCTGAAATTTCAGGAGCTCCAAGAGAGGGGAATAGGAATTCAAAGCAGCCATATGTAACCTCTCTCATTGTTTTTATCTAGAATAAAAACTGAAAAGGCTCTAGGGGAGGGGAGGGTTGGGTTATGAACAAAAAATAAATTGATTTGGCCTTTTGGATACTTTGAAAGGAAGTAAAGGAGGGAAAAGTAATAAGGGGCTGGGGGTTCCATCATGAATCTTTGAAAATGAGATGAAATTTTGTTCTGAAATTAAGTAGGATAATTGTGGTAATTCAGAACCTAATACATACTACATTTGCTCTTTGGCATATGGAAAAGTATTAGCTGTATAACATTAAGCAAGTTACTTTACATCTGCTTACCTCAGTTTACCATTTAATAAGTAAATTATGGGGGCAGAGCCAAGATGGTGGTGTAGACGCAGCAAGGTCCCGCAGTTTCCACACCGCCAACCTAAACACCCATAAAATTATGAGCCCAGAGAAAGTCTAAGACTCTCAGAATCACAAAAATACAGAGAATACATCTCTCACTGAAGGCAGCTCGGCAGCAGGGGCTCATCACGGCAGCCGGGAGCGGAGGCTGGAACAGCCTGAAGCCAAGACTGCTGCCAGGCGCAGGGCGGTGGGAAGGAGCTGGGCTGAGCTGAGCCAAGTGGTGTGCAGAGGTTCTACAGCCTCCAGCACCTCCACATCTGCCAAGGCCTGAGGAATGGGAGAGCAGTAGCTGGCACAGCAGTAGATCAGAGACCCGGCCAGCCCAAAAGCGCAGCCCGGGCCAGGCAAGGCCCCAGGGCAACCATGAGGAGCGGAGCCTCCCAAACCTCAGTCTGAGTCTACTTCAAAGAAAATCTAAAGCACCTGCCTTAGGGGAGTTTCAAATCCTGGTCAAAGACAGATAGTGAAAGTGAAACTTTGAAAATTAATTTGGGGATGGTAAAGGGTTTGGCCAATCTGCCCCCAGGGCAAGGAAGCAGTGGGGGAAATGAGCTGCTGGAATCAGAGGCCCTCACCAGGCTGCTTCAGAGCCCCTGGCCTGCGGACTCTGCAGGGGGGGATGAATCAATTGATCAGGGCCAAGTGCTCTTGTGTTGAGTGGCCTGGATCCAGATTGTGGTCTTGGGTGGTGGTCCTGGGGTACACTTTCAGCAAGCCAAAGCTGGGGGGGTCTTGCAGCACCACCCTAATAGCTCTGGAAGTTGGGAAAACCCAGTAATTTGGAACAGAGTTCCCCCTTGGAAGCAAAGTTTCAAAGAGCTAAAAAACCAACCAATTAATTGACTGGACAGCATGAGGAAAAGGAAGCAAAAGAAAAACAGCCATAAAACTCTAGAATACTTTTTTGTGGACAAAAAGGGTCAAAGCATGGAAGGGCAGGAAGAGAGCCCAGAACTCAGAACTCCCACACCAAATGCTTCCAAGACAATTGAAGAATGCCTAGAAGCTATACATCAACTGAAAAGGGACTTTGAAAACTAAATAGGAGAAGTGGAGGAAAAATTGGGAAGAGAAATGAGAATGATGCGAGAAAATCATGAAAAGAGAGTCAACAACCTGACTGAAGAAAACAACACTTTAAAGAATAGATAAACTCAAATGGCAAAAGAGGCCCAGAAATCCAGTGAGGAGAAGAATCCCTTACAAAGTCAAATTTGCCAGATGGAAAAAGAATCT
>JAQQSW010023930.1:0-10182 GCA_028646575.1 Pseudocheirus occidentalis
ATTCCTGTGCCCTGTGGGGGTCTTCTCTTTCCTCCCTGTATCCATGCCTAGCACCCCTCCCCCACATCCATAGAACTGTTCCCCCCTTCCTTTTACCTCTTTGGCCAAGCTCTCCCTTCTAGACCTCAAAGGCAGGATGCTCTACTGGTCCTCCAGGGTCCGAGCTGCACAAAAACTTGGTCTCTCCAATGCACACTGACCCCTCCTGTCTTATAGTTGGTTTGACCCTCAAGGGCACCCTAAAAGGGCAGTGAAGGTGGAAAAAAGCAAATGCTCTGAGCTGGTGTGGGGGCTGTGTCCCAGCCTCCTGCATCCTATGGTCCAGCATTTCTGGAAAATAGGGCAACTGAAGAAAAGAGGTGAAGTTGGCTTCTCGATCACACTCACAAATTCACCGGCCCTTAGCAGAGCTGTTGGGACCAGGCCAAGGAAAAGACTGCCTACTTTAGCTGTTAGTGTATTAGCATTTGTGAAGGACCTCCCCTTGTTAGAGAGGATATAGAGAAAGGGCTGAGTTTGGGGAACTGTTCAAAGACCTGGGGGTTTTCTTTTCCAATACGGGATGGGGGGTATGGAAGGAGACACTCAGTTCTTGTCAAGGAGACATCAGGCTCAAAGGGAAAGTCTACATGGAATGACTTACCTTCTCCAAATCTACTTCTGACCATCTTCACAACAGTCCTTTAAGGGAGGACTTCTTATCATCTTTACTTCGCCGTTCAAGAAACTGAGGCAAACAGAAGTTCAGTGACTTACCAGGTTCACACAACTCATAAGGGTCTGAGGCTGGATTTGAACCCAGACCTTCATGATCTTCTACTATTTCCCAGCTCCCCCAGCATTGTCTTGGTGTATGCATCTTCCCACAGCCTCTCCATCACTGACTGCTGCCATTTTTTTTTTTGTCATTTTTCATAGTTTTACACAGTATGAGGTACAGCCTCAGAGTTGTTTGGTTTATTTGTATTCACGTTTTGGAGCATTTTTTCCTGTGGTTGGGAATACTTGGCAGTTCTTTTGGGAATTCTTTGTTCATATCCTCTGACCATTTCTCTGTTGTGTTTTTCTTATTATTATTTAAGCCAGGTCTGACTCTTTGAGCCCATTTGGATAAGAGTAAGGATCAAGCCTCCCTTACCATCTCCCCCAAAATCCCCGTTAGAGTAACTATTCTTCTCTGTCTCTTTATGTGATATATTTTCCCCACTTCTGCTTCTCTTACTGGCACAGCACAACTTCAGTGAAGCTGGCCATGTTCTTGAGATGCCAAAATGATGTTGGCATAAAGACTGTTTTATGAAGAAAGCATGCAAGGAAGGCTTTCACATGGTTGCTAGATCAACTGATTAAAGGAAGTTTCCAAAGTCTCCCTGAAAAACTCTGTAATCAAATGTGAGACAGGACATGCTGTCAAAGGATGACCCTGCATGGCATGCCCACCTCAAAGAATGTGTTATGCCATGGGAGCACAACAGAATTACATTAACTCAAAAGAGTAGGATAATGGCCAAACTTAGAGCCATCTCCACCTCAAATATTCTCTTCAATGTTTTGTGCCCAGCCTCTGGTAGAGCCTTTTGGCCCTTCTTAGTCTGATCATCCCTTGTCAAACACACCTTGAAGCTGACAGAGGCATGTCATTTGTTCCTCTTCAAGCACAAAGAGGAACAAAAATGACCAACCATTATAACCCAATAATGTAATGAATAAATACATGCTATTGCTGAATGAAAATCATCATAAAGCAAAGGCATGAGGTGTTTTGACCATGGCCCATCACACCAGGTGATACTCAAGCCCTCAGAGTGACAACAGATAATTCTGCTTCACTTTGCTGGAAAGTCTCATATCCCTCAGTTCAGTCCTGATGGTAATTATTGTGTCTTACGGATCCTTTCTGTGTTAGGTCTGGACAAGACTTGGTTCCAGCTTCTCAGGAAATCAACTAGATATTTTCATTCTTTTACTTCTCTTTTCTATCATTACAAAGAAATCCCTGCCCCTTCCCAGAACACCCTGTACATGTGAGCTTCTCACACACTCCTCACAGAATGGTAGAGAAAGAATTCTGATCATGTTCTCTTTTTCTCCACTTCTGATCTTGCTGCCCTACACTTCGAATATAGTTTTCACACACATTCCACTGGAAAGCACATCCCATAGTGAGACCTTTTAAACTTTATTCTAACTCACCAAGTCAGATGCTTTTCCCAACCTTCCATTGGCCTCTAATTGACTGTGAATGCAAGTGTTGACTCTGACACTCCTGAAAGGCACAAGCCTTTGTGTAAATCCCCTTTCTACACTTCTGACTTCTCTCACTTGAGGAAGACTAGACTACAAGAATTCTGGAGTATCCTTCAGGTCTAAATCTTGTGACTTTTGGGGATGTAGGAGTTGGTGACCTTCAAGGATGTGGCTGTGGACTTCACCCCAGAGGAGTGGGACCTCTTGATCCCTCCTCAGAAGGAGTTGTACAAGGAGGTCATGCTGGAGAATGTCCAGAACCTGCTTTCTGTGGGTAAGGACACTTCTCTGTTCACTCTACATCTGCTGTTGGAGGGAATATCTTCATTCACGAATGTGCTGGTTTTGGAGCATTTATCAGTGACTAGAAAGGCAAAAGTGCTAATCTCCTGTATCCCAGACACAACGACCTCCTATGCCTGGTTTTCTTGTAAAAGTTCAGTACATTGTGTGAATAGAACAAGGTGGATCCTGAAGCTGTCTCTTGCCAATTCTAGGTAGCTGGACATCCCAGATGAGATCAGTGTTCAAGTATGTCTGGTTGGGAAGTCATTCCACATGATGTACTCCAGTCTATCCCTGGACATAAATGTTGTCTACCAAATCTCTGAAAGCTGCTGAGGCCTCTTTTTCCTGCAACCCTTCCTCTTTGGATGGGCCAAGTATTTAGGATATTTGTGTTTGTGAGAAGCCTCAGTTTGTGGCTCCAGCTATGCGTGGTATGGCACGTTTTTCCTTCTTCCTTTACATTGTTCCAGTTTCCAGCCCAGGTGATGGGAAAGGAAGAAAGGGAATAAGCACTTCTATTCAACTGCTGTTCACCAGCTCTTGTGCTAATTGCTTTCTTTACAACATCATATTATTAGGTGATAGTATTATCCCCATTTGATATTCGAAAAAACTGAAGCAAACTGAGTTGTTTGAGAGCACACAGCTAGTAACACCCTGAGTCTGGATTAAAACCCTGGCATTCTTGGCTCCTGGACCCAAGCTCTCTCCTTTGCACTGCCAGTTTCCTCTAATTTCTAGTTCATGGAATCTATGCAATGAGTCCCTCATCCTACGAAGAAGTTGCACCATGACCAATTTTTCTTTTTATCCCAATTTGGCTCCGTGGTCTTCTCCCCATCTCTCCCCAAGTTTCCCAAACTAAAAGCTATGGAAATCTTGCTTCAGGACTTCTGGGAACCATCCTGTACTCCTTGATTGCAAGTCCCTGACAGTGACAGGAATAAGAGACTGATCCAGCATCAGAATTTGGAGTAACTGAGGTTCATTGAGTTCCCCAGCTGGAGAATCTAACTAGAAGAGGCAAAGTTTCCCTGTAGAATCCCAAGGTGTTCATAGGTGAGGGAGTGAGGAGCATGATAGATGAAAGAACCAAAGCAGGTTCAACAGGGTCTGATTTTCAGTGATGTATCTGTGATCCTATAAAATGTCATTGTTTGGAATTAGGGTGCAGGAACTCTCCTGAAATTGCCAAAGGGCTTAGGCTTTCCATTTTGGGCTCTTTCTTAGACCATATTCAAGTCAGTGAGAATTAATTAAGACCCTATTCTGTCCCAGATCTTCTGATAACCACCAGGGGTATAAAGTGATACTGGGAACATCCCCTGCTCTCCTGGAGCTCACAGACTGGGGGGCAGACAACATGCCAACAACATTGTTGACACCTGTTTTGGTCTGGACCAATTGGAGCTCATTGAGGGAGGGAAGGCCCTAAGACTAAGAAGGACTGGAAATTAATAGTGTGGAAGGTGGGCTCTAGCTGGGTCCTCAGGTGAACCAACACATGCATTTTAGGCATGGATATGGCACAGAATGCCCACAGAGTTGGGAGGTCGAGTGTCCTGTCCACAGGATAGAAGGGAGGCCTGTTCCACTGAAGTAGAGCCTTTTTAGTGGGATAATAATAAGAAAGACAATTAGAAGAGGAGGAAGAGGGCAGATGATGAAGTGGTTCATGACCAGCAGCCCTAGAGAGGATTTACATTTGATCCTTTTGCCAGGGAGTCAGTCATGTGGTTGTTGAGTCACTTCTGGCTCTTCGTGATCCCCTCTGGGTTTTTTTGGCAAAGATGCTGGAGGGGTTGTTCCATTTCCTTTTCTGCATCATTTCATTCATGAGGAAACTGAGACCACAAGCGTAAGTGACTTACTGAGGATCACAGATGTCTGAGGCTGGATTTTAACTCAAGCCTTCCTGACCATTACTCTATCCTTTCTACCTCCTAGCTGCCCAAAGGGAGTCAGTCAGTGAGGTATCCAAGGATAGCCTTGCTTCGGTGAGGTTATGTGGCCACAATGTGCTGTGGACCCAGACAGCCTCGCTTTATAATTTTTCCTCTCTACATCCAGCGACATATCAGCAATAGCACAAGTTGCAGCCTTACTTAGAATTAATCCAAGAGTAGGCTTTATATAAATCACGAACCTCGGCCCTCCCCTGATCTCTGAGGCTCCATCTTGGGCCTGTTCTTGGAGAATCATTGACCAGATTCTTTGAGGTGACAGATACTCTTGGTTTGAGTAGATGGCAGGTAAAAACTCCAAGGTTTTCCATAGCATGTGATGCTTCCTGACCTAGACGGAAGTCTCTGTGATTTTCAATCTTGGTCTGGTCAGGTCTGAGCAGGACTGGAACCTGACATAGATAAGTCAACATAGGCATTATCGTGCATGAGCCAGAAACAGAAGTGGGACCAGAACATGCATTTGTCAACTGGCAGATTAGAATACTGGGATTGTGGTAGAGGCTCAGGACTGGTGTCTGCCCTGGGCCCAGTCAGTCACTCAGTATGCATGGATTAAGCAACTGCAGCTTTCTAGGCACTCAGCTCAGCTTTTGGAAGGAAAAAGTCAATCCCTGCTATTAAGGAGCTTCCAATCTGGCATACCAATGTGGAGATGGTTTGAGAAGAAGCAACAGATTGGGAACATTGGCCTCAGCTGATTCACAGAAAAGAGGGTGTTTGGAAACAGAAAGAAATCTAGTTCAGTGGGATATATGCTAACTGAAGAATGAGGCTAAAATGGATTAACAAATAGGGGGAGGACAGTTAGGGAGGAAAAAGTCAAAATTAAAATAAGAAGGACAAGAACACAGACACACTTCAGAGATATTGTGGTTTTGTTTCCAGAGCACTCAATTAAGAGAGTAAAAAAGCAAATCATATGAATTGTTTTTTTTTCCTAGTGCATATAAAGGTTCTGTTGACACCACTCTGTTGTCTGTTTTGTGTACAATTCTATTGTGTGTGTCAATGTACATGCCTTCATTAAAAAATTCTTTATTGCTATAAAAATCTAACCATCATCCCAGCCTTCCTGGAGCCATAATGTTGTTGTTTGTGGAAGCTCTTGCCCAGAGTTGCTGGCCCTTGACTGATTAACCTAATTGTTGCTCAAGGTAGGGGATGACTGTGGCAATTTCTTAAAATAAGGTGATGTCGAAGCTTCCCATATTGATTGATGCTTCTTTCCACTTGAACACTTAGAGCCCATCATGGGATTCTTAATTGGCCTATTTTCAATATCATTGTGTATCAGGGAATAGCAAGACCTAAAGGGAAGAAGGGAAGAAGTCAACATACTTTAATAATATAAATTTTCTTAATAGTAAAAGAAAGTTTGATGGAGAAAGGCCCTCTAGTATTATGGAGAAAGCATACCCACTTGCTGAGTTGTAATTGTAGTCTCAGCTACTCAGATGTTGTTCAGGTCGCTCAGTCGTTCTGAGCTCATGTCCTGGCTTGTGAATATGATGAGAATGCTGCTCCAGCTGTTGTCACTGGTGTTTGCTAGGATCCAGTGTGATTTTCTCTGGAGGTCTTGATGAATCAAGTTATCTTGCAGGTATAAACTAATGGCATTTTATAAAGATCGATTCTATCCTTTGAAATTTGGATAATTTTCTCTTATCCTGGAGAAGTAGGATGTAGATCTGTTAGTTTACTTTATCCCAAAGGAGTAAAGGGATTATATTTCTATATATGTGTGTGTGTACATGATTGTCTTTATATATTTTTTATTATTTGTTTTTGGGAGAAGGAGAGGTTAGACCTGAAATGCAAGAGACTGCTGAAAAGCCAACCATTTCTGTGAATGAAAATCATGAGGAAACTTTCATGAGTCATGGTCCCTGTGAGGTCACTAGGAGAGAAATCTCTGCTTTATTTCTTAGAGTCCACATAGGAGAGAAACCATATGATAGTAATCATTATGGAAAGGCCTCGAGTCAACAGTTATCCCTTATTAATCATGAAAAAATCATTTCTGGAGAGAAAACACATGAGTATCATGAATGTGATGATGCATTTAGGGAATGCTCATCATTCCTTTTACATGAGAGAATTCACAGTGAAGAGGAATCTTATAAATACAGTCATTGTGGAAATGCTTTCAGACTGAAATCTAAACTAGCGGTACATCAGAGAATGCACACTGGAGAGAAACCATATGAATATAATCAGTGTGGAAAGGCTTTCATACATAAATATAGACTTGTGGAACATCAGAGAATCCACACTAGAGAGAAACCTTATGAATGTAATCAGTGTGGAAAGGCTTTCAAGCAGCAATCCCATCTTGCTACACATAAGAAAATTCACATTGGAGAGAAACATTATGAATGTAATCACTGCAGAAAGGCTTTCAATAAGCAATCCATTCTTGCTATACATCAAAGAGTGCACACCAGAGAGAAACCTTATGAATATAATCAGTGTGGAAAGGCTGTTAGATCCAACTCGGAACTTACTACACATCACAGAATACATACTGGAGAGAAGCCTTATGGATGTAATAAGTGTCAAAAGGCTTTCAGATCCAACTCTGCTCTTACTATACATCAGAGAATGCACACTGTAGAGAAACCTTATAAATGTAATCAGTGTGGAAACATTTTCAATCAACGCTCCATTCTTGTTAAACATCAGAGAATCCACACTGAAGAGAAGCTTTATGGATGTAATAAGTGTGGAAAGGCTTTCAGATTCAACTCTGATCTTACTATACATCAGAGAATCCACAGTGGAGAGAAACCTTGTGAATGTAATCAGTGTGGAAAGGCTTTCAGAATCAGCTCTAAACTTACTATACATCAGAGAATCCACACTGGAGAAAAACCTTATGGATGTTATCAGTGTGGAAAGGCTTTCAGTGAGCAATACCATCTTGCTACACGTCAGAGAATCCACACTGGAGAAAAACCTTATGGATGTAATCAGTGTGGAAAGGCTTTCTGTGAACGCTCCGGTCTTGTTAAACATCTGAGAATCCACACTGGAGAGAAACCTTATGAATGTAATCAGTGTGGAAAGGCTTTCTGTGAACGCTCTGGTCTTGTTGTACATCAGAGAATCCACACTGGAGAAAAACCTTATGGATGTAATGAGTGTGGAAAGGCTTTCAATCGCCCATCCTGTCTTGCTAGACATCAGGGAATCCACATTGGAGAGAAACCTTATAAATGTAATCAGTGTCAAAAGACTTTTAGCACCAACTGTGAACTTTCTATACATCAGAGAATGCACACTGGAGAGAAATCTTATGAATGTAATCAGTGTGGAAAGGCTTTCAGTCAGCAACACTATCTTGCTATACATCAGAGAATCCACACTGGAGAAAAACGTTATGGATGTAATCAGTGTGGAAAGGCTTTCCGTGCACGCTTCAGTCTTCTTGTACATCAGAGAGTCCACACTGGACAAAAACCTTATGGATTTAATCAGTGGGGAAAGGCTTTCAATCAGCAATCCAATCTTACTCAACATCAGAGAATTTACACTGGAGAGAAACCTTATGAATGTAATCAGTGTGGAAAGGATTTCACACAGAGCATGAATCTTGCCCAACATCACAGAAACCACACTGGAGAGGAAACCTCACAAGTATCTGGAATGTGACCAAACTTTTTACATCCACCTTCTCCATCCCAAAGAAATCAGATGAAGGAAGGTTCCAAGAGACACAATTTGTGGTCAGTAGTTTCATTGATTAGGGCAAGTGAATTCTCAGTAAAACAATGGTCATTTAAATCTACCTTGTGAAGGAGGGGAATCCTGGAGGGGTCTCAGCACCTAGGCGCCTTTACATAGGTGGATGGTGCCAACAGGTACAAACCAGCTCTAATGCATACATGATAGAGAATGATGATGGCAATGAAATGGGGCTCATCTTCATGCAGGGTTGGGGGACTTGAGTCCTCCCTCATTCTCCTTGGAGGAGATTCTTCTCTTCCTAGAGCAGTCCTGCGTTCTGGGGTCCAGACTCAGGAGGGAGTTGCTTTATGTCTGAGCTCGGGATTATAAAGCCCCTTGGCCAGAATCCCCCCCGCCTGGCATCCCTTCCCCCATGGATGGATCTCTCCTGTCCAATTGGTTCCCCAGCACTCCTGGGATGCAGGCAGAGGAGACCCCCGGGGCAGCACGGCTACTTCCCTCCAGGTCACCCCATCTGTGCTCAGAGAGGACGCAGAGGAAGCTGCATAGATGCGGGACTGTGGGCCGCCTCCCTGCAGCTCACCTGTGGCTCTGTCTAGTGCGGGAAGGTACCCCCTGCTGTGGTCTTTCAGGACCCCCAGAATCCTCGGCTCTCCAGGGAGCCTATGCTGTTTTTCGGCCCTGGAAGCTCCTCCCCTGCAGGGAGAGGAGCCCTCCAGTTCAGGACCGGTGCCCCAGAGAATCTGCTTCCCTGCCGAGCAACAGAGGCATCATTACAACTATTCTGGAACGGCACTGGAGGATCCAGAGCACGTGACTCCCTCACCTGGGCATAGGGGCTCCAGGGGTACTTGGACTTCACTCCTGCCCCTTCCAGTCTCCCCTCCATCCTGGCTCTGTCCTCCCATTCATGAAAAAGTTTCAGGATCCTCAAGATGAAAGTCTGGACCGGTCCTTGGTCGCATCCACCCCACCCTGGCCTCTATCACTTCTTGAAAGGAGGACAGTTCCTAGTGGGCCAGTCCTTGGAAGAAAAAGCTTTTCCCCCAAGCCCCGCCCCTGGGCCTTGTTCCTGACCCCAGGGAGGCTACAAGGAGGTACTAAGCCTTCTGGTTGCCTTCCTGCTGAAGTTTCTCCTTAGTACTTCTGGCCTGGGGCTGGGAGAGGGATTAGCTGAGTTCTGGGGGTGGGGCCTGAAGGTGGGCATATGAACCTGCTCCAGGTGAGCTGCTGGGTCAGGGGTGGGTAAGGGGCAGGGCTGGAACGATGGGGGAGGGAAAGGGTAGGGACTGGGGAGCCCTGTGCAGCCCCTAGTCTCAGCTCCTCCTTTCTCAGAGCCCTTCCCCTCTGCAGGCTCTTCCTCCCTAACAACCCCTTTCCTTCCACCACCACCCCACCCCCTGCGGGCAGTTCCTCCTTGCCCCTTAGCCCCTGAAGATGCCTGAACAAAGCATTGTCCTTTTAATAATGAGAAGAATTTTCAAGGCCCTTTGGGCTTTTCTTGAAGAGTTACTTGTGTTGTTGATTTTATTAAGTTATTATTTTTTAAAGTTTTAAGGAGCTTTAATTGTAATTAATTTAGCCACCTGGCGAATGTCCCATGCCAATCCGAAGGGAGTAGCGGGGAAACATAAGAGTACAGGGTTTTTTATACCATTTTGGGTTGCTAACAACATAATCAATAACTGTTTGTATCCAAGTACAATCTGTAACTACAACTAAATTGGTATCCAGAAACAATCTATAACCAAAACTAACTGGTATCCAGGTATAAGCAGTTACTTTTCTATAATTAATCGATTACTATAACTAGTTGACATCCAGATACAGGGATCTATTTTTTTTATTGACTTATTTGTCTACTTTTAGGTTACAAGATTCAGTTCCAGAGTCACTTGAGTTTCAGATTTTTCTCCCCTTCCTCCCCACCCCCCACACCCCCCCCATGGTGGCATACAATCATGTATAGGATCTGCAAACTCCTTCACATTGT
>JAQQSW010023931.1:0-10182 GCA_028646575.1 Pseudocheirus occidentalis
AGAACACACTGAAGTTCACAGGGTTCAGCACACCTCAAATCCTTCAGGACTTCTCTTGCCTGTAACTCAAGGATCAGCCAGGCCACAAACAAATTCCCATCCTGTTCATGTCTTCAGTCAGCTTCACTGAGGAGCCAAATCCAAAATCTCCCTTGTCTAGCTAAAATTCTGCCTTATATACAGCACTGGCCTTCTCCCAAGTCAACAGGGGAGTGTGTCAGCCAATAGCCTTCTTCCAAGTCAACAGGGGAATTCACATCTTTTCACCAATGGACAGAGTTCTATACTTAGCCCTAAGTTACTAGGAGCTACTTAGCCCTAAGTATCTGATCTGCTTAGCCCTAAGTATCTGATCTACTTAGCCCTAAATATCTAATAAATTGATTACTATTACAGGCAGACACCCTGGAAACAGATAGGGGAGTGGTGTCTCAGTTCCTAAGACCATCGGAAATATTTAGTTTCTGATGGTCTTAGTTGACCCCTGTGAAAGGGTAGTTTGACCCCCAAAGGGGTCACAAACCACAGATTGAGAACCACTGTTCTAGGTGATCCTTGGAAAAAAAGACACATAGGCTTTTCTTGCAACCAAATTCAAAACCTTTCGAACTTGGTGGGACTTTTCAAACTTTTCAGGTAACCCAAGGTCACCTCTATGCCACAACAAGGTATTAGAGTGGGATTTGTATGAAGGATTTTTAAAAAATATAGCTTCTGAAGACAAGTGATATGTACCCCTAATAGAACTGTTTGAAAGAAATGAAGAGTCTGTTATACTGGTTAATAGATCTTTGATATTTAATTCAAAGTAACTTTTAAAATCACTTCTGGGCTCTAGAATGTGAATCAGAAATGAAAGGATTAATATAGAAAAAACTCATTAGGAAAAGATTTTCATGGGGCGCATGATGGAAACATTCATATACATGAGGTAATGATTTTCCTTTTTTGAATCTTATCCCAAGACGAGCAGAAAGTCACACTGAGTAGAAAGTCTGTTTCTGCTCTGTAAAAAGGAATAGGAGGATACATATTAGGCAAAATCTTAACATCTTCTCTGATAAGTTATAAGGAAGTAAAGGAATATATATTGTGCTAGGAAAGATATTCTGATAGAAAGGAATCAAAGGGCTGAATCTTTTCTCACTAGGAGACATTCAGACACACTGCACCAATAGGAAAAAATTCATGCATTTGACTACAGATTTTTTTAAAGAAAAGATTCAAATTAACTTGGTTATTCAATATTCAATAAATAAATGTAGTTAGATTAAAGAGGAGTTGTTAATGTTAGAGTAGT
This sequence comes from Pseudocheirus occidentalis, assembly GCA_028646575.1. NCBI lineage: Eukaryota > Metazoa > Chordata > Mammalia > Diprotodontia > Pseudocheiridae > Pseudocheirus > Pseudocheirus occidentalis. The sequence goes on from JAQQSW010023931.1 coordinate 1,301, forward strand.
TATTAACAGATTAGATTTTATTAGGAAGGTACCAAAATATATCCAGATTCAGAAAGATGGGTAGCATAACAAAACCCAAAGTTCAATTTAACACCAAAATTCATGTATGCTTGTGTTTATTTAAACATGCAAAGTCTGGTCTTATTGAAAAACAGTTTGCAAAATTAGTAAGGAGATTAGTTATTAAGAATGTAAACTATTTTAATAATAAGGTTTTTTAATAGGATTAGATTTTTTAAATAGAAGACATATAATTGACTGAATTATTTATTCACTCCTGGGAAAGGACTCCATGGATGGTCTATATGACCATAAATGAGGTACCACCATTCACAGAAATTGTCAGCATAGTACCCAGTATGAAATAACCTCTGAAATGCTAGCCTGGCAAACTGAAATCTACAAAACAATAGGAAACACCTTGATTTGTAATTAAAATTTGTAATTAGAATTCTTAGAAAGATTTCAAAAGAGATTTGAGATGGAAAGTTGGAGGAAGGGATGTATATTGCCTGAAGAAGAGAAATCAAGGAGGCATCTGGGATTAATGCAGGGGTGTTATTGGTGTTATAATGCAGGGAGAATAACTGGTTATTCTCCACCTGTCCCAAGGGTACATAGGAAATAGGCTTAAATTACAATAAGACAGAAGAAAACATAAAATGAGGAGGCTGAAGAAGTTCATTCATTCATGTCACGGGAGACAGTCTCCTTTTTTGGAATGGATAATTGAATTTAAAGTATGACAAAACCAATCCAAGTTCTTCATTTTACAAATAAGGGAAATGAAGCCCTGTGACATTAAATGACTTGGTTACAGTCACACAGGTACTAAGCAACAGGGTCCAGATTCCAGCACTGAAATCTGTCCCCAAACCTTGTAATATTTTCATTATCTCATACTGTTCATAGCAATAAGATGGATGGAGTGGTCACACAGGTGTTTTTCAGAGGACAAGGACCTGGCCAAAATCTTTAAAGAGGTTCTCCTTAAAGACCTTTCAGACTTGCCTAAGGCCTAGGACAAGGCACAAGGGAATCATCATAGAACCTGATAAATTGTACCTCATTCCTGATGTCAACTTTCCCATGTATCAGCACATGACAGTATATCTACCATAACAGCTAGGGGCACGGCATTGCTGAGGCCACTGGGGCTAGTGACATTTGTGAATTCCTAGCCTTTGTCTGTCATCATAGCTACCTAACCAAAATTCATCTCCAGAAAGCAGAGTTCCTATCTTTGACAATCACTAGTCCTTTACCACCACCTCAGCTCTGCTAGGGAAAGTTCATACAAAAGTGGTTATGGGCTCAAAGTCAAAGGCTTGTCCTCAGCAAGGGGGAAACATTTTAAAAACTGTTATACAATGTAAGAACACAAATTGAGTATGGAAGAGATAGTCTTTTCCCACAGAGAAAAGGGAGTTTAAGTAATAAAGTTTCATTGAATGGTTAGTTAACTGATCAGTATAATATAATATATAATATAATAATAGAACATATATTATTATATATTATATAATAATAGAATATAATAATATATAATACAATAATATTAACAGTTGGGAAATCAATATCTAAGCCTTGTTGGGATATAAGGAGTTTTCACGAGGTTATTAATTAGCCAGTTCACATTTTACCTCTATCAAGTACAGTTTGATCAGATGCAAAGTCTGATCTAAGTGTGATCTTCTTTTCCAGTAATATCTCTCTTTCTTCCCTTCTTTGGTGCTAGTCAGCTCCTCTTACTGCCACTGTAACCACAATTAACTACTTCTCTGACTTTCCAGGATCACATGATCGTCTGAGATTCACAGGTGTCAACAGCCTCTTTTATCTCAAGGCTTAATGCTTCTCTTCTACTCCCATACAACTCTCCCAAATACAACTGGAAATAATCCTCACACTTCAGAGGCGAAAAAGAAGAGGAGCACTGTGGACAGGTCACCCCTTTTAGTGTATCCACAGAGTTATGGGTCAGCCACCAGTTGAGAGACTTTCCATCATTGCACAGTTCAAACCTTGCTCAAAGCCTGGCAGATAGGAGACCATTTTTCATTTCCTGTTGGTTTGATTTATTGCAGTGGTTCTCAACCTTCCTAATGCCATGACGCTTTAGTGCAGTTCCTCAAGTTGTGGTAACCCCCAGCCATAAAATAATTTTTGTTGCTACTTCATAATTGTAATTTTGCTTCTGTTATGAATTGTAATGTAAATATCTGATGTGCAGGATGTATTTAAATTGAACATAAGCCACAGGTTGAGAAGCACTGATTTATTGAATAAGATAGAAGTAGAGGTGACAGTCAGCCAGGCTACTGAGGAGGCAGGTCTCTGAGAGAGAGAGAGACTCCTGAATTTCAGAGGGGCAAGGAGATAAAGATTTGGGCTCAAGATATTGGGACAAGGACCACAGGAGAGGAAATGAATTGCGGATACTATCCATTTTCTTCTGCCTGTGTATTCAAGGCCAAATTTTGTGCAATTTAAGTGTCAACTTCACACTCTTTGAAAAATGAAGACTGAAAGAAAATGTCCCATTTGAGGGAGTTGCCCTCAAGGAGTTCTGGGCAGACAACCTTAACTCAGGCTCAGGGAAACAGAAATATATTTTAAATTTTATCATGTAGCACGAGGCAATGACATATTAATACCAAGTGCCTGTAGCTGTATTTTCAAATGACAGATAGGAATTCATCCTGGCTGGCCTCGCTCCCCTTCCAAAATGAAGGCTAAATAAGGTTGAGTGAAAAGTGTCCGTGGTACCATTCCCATTCTCTTTTTCTCAAACCCAGAAATGAAAATGATGAGAATGTTTTATTTAGGTTACCTTTTGTAAGGATGCTCTCTGTAATCCATCATGTTCCTTAAAAATATTAGCAATTTGTTCTGGCCTCTTAGAAGACAGTGAGTTTCAAATTGGGCTGTTGACAGAAGGTAACTGATAGACTGTAGTGTTTCTCTGCTATTTTAGGTAAAGTCTGTTCTTGATATCACTCTGATGAATGTCTGTAAGAAACACAATGGGTGAGAGGAAAATGGAGGCAATCAGCAAATGTAATCGTGAAATTTCCCCCCAAAGAAAATGACATGTCAGGGAGAGCCACAAAATGAAATATGCAATTGTCCCTTTACTTAGTACAGCTCAAGGCTGTACTGACTCTGTGTCTTCATGGGAAGTGCATAAATGCCTGTTAGAATAATCACTGCCGGTCAGGGCAGGAGTGATAAAGAACAGAAAGAAACACTTCTCCAAAGCCCTGGAGTGATGTCATTTCTTGCTTCTCACTGCTGCCTTTTGTCCTTGACTAAGTTCTCCAAGTCCATCTTCAGCCATGCTTCAATGCAGTAAAGTCGAATTAATTTATATTTTCCTGATGTAGCTCCCTCTTATGTTTCTTTTACCTGGTTTTTTTTTGTTGTTTTTTTCTTTAGGAAAAAAATTATCTTTCCTCTTCACCCTCCACCATTTTTCTCCCTCAACATTTTGTAACATCAGCCAAAGAATAGACCAAAGCTTTTCTAAATAGCATGAATTTGTCCTTGCCAGGGCGCACAAAGTTGTATTGGGAAAAAAAGCAGCTGCTTTTCATTGACTAAGTTGAGTAGAGGAAAAACCAGGTTCCTTAGCTCTTAATCTTCCATCCTGGGTTCTGTTGTCTCACCTGGCCTGTCCTTTCTTCATCTAAATAGGGAAAGCCGGTCTCTCCTAACTTTGCTTCCATCTCTGTGAGTAAATATGAATAATGATTATGGTTACAATAGATCCTTGATCCTTTTTTATTTCAACCAAAGGTGCTTAATTTCCAAATCTGAAACTTAAATGAAAAACAAAACCTTAAGTGAAACACTATCTTTTAGCCATTTGCAAATCATTTGTGTTGCTCATATGTCTTATCTACAATTTTGTCTAAAGAAGCCTTTCGTTATTAACTGAGGAAAGTTCTTTGCTGAATTGACCTGGGACAATACAGTATAAGAGAAATGCGTTGGATTTGGAAGCTTGAAAACCTGAAGTCTATTCTCAGATTTTCTAACAATTTACCAATTGCCTTAGACAACTAAGTCAACTTTTCTCGGCCTCATTTTTCTCAGCTTTAAAATTAGAGAACTGGCATTGGTAATGCCTAAAATTTCTTTCAGTTATAACACTTTAGGAATCCAACTGAATTTATCAATGATGGCTATGTAACTGGTTAGTCATTGCTGTTTAGTAATCTATGAGAGAAAAAACTTGAAGCATTAATATTTTCCTCGTGTCATGGTAAACTAGGGATTTTCTGCTCAGTTAGCAATAAATGTAAAATTCTACATAGAGGTTAAAAAAATAACCTCCCCAAAAATATGATAGAAAAAGCTTGGCTAGAAAACAATACATGCAAAAAAAAGATCTGGGAGTTTTAATGGACTGGAAATTAATAGGTAACAATATAACTTATCATCCACAAACAAAAAACAAAGCAAATCAACAATGCAGTCTTAGGGTTTATTAAGAGAGGCATAGTGTTCTATATTCAAGAGTTAATAATATCACAGTAAGCTGCCATGGTCCGATCACTTCTAGATTGTTATCTTCAGCCCATATTTTATTGTAGGAACTAGTATTGTAGCTATTGTAGGAACTTTCAAACATGAGAGTTCCCAGAGAATCTACCTCAGGTTTGAGGTACTCTGTGAATAATCATCTACAGAAACCATAGTTCATAAATCCTTGCTGATGTACTTACTTTTGTCACTGAGTCAGAGGACACATTAATCTAAAATTAAAAAAAATAACTAAACAGCATAGTAATTAAGAAGACCAAAGTGACAAAATAAATTCCATCCCCACATCAACATGGGATGGAATACACTCTCACGGCACCATGTGCATGCAAACATATATAACCAAGGAATATACATGGAATGCATATGTAAGGAACATGCATGGCCAAGGAGTATGTGCAAAAAGAGTACACCATCCATGGAAGGCACTGACATAAAGAACGTATGTGGTCAGGGCCTCAATAGAGCTACCAACATCCTTTGGCAATATCATCACACTGTTCTCTTATGCTCTCCACTGAACACATCTAGAATACTAGAGTACTAGAATACTTATCACTAGCCTCTCTTATGCTACTGCCTGCTGGGCTCTTGGCTCCCAACTGTTAGAATTCTAAAACCAGAAAGTTTCTCCTGGACAAGGCATACATGTCTTAGCCTACAACCAAAACTAAGAAGCACCACACCTAGCTAAGAGCAGTAAAAACAAAACAAAGCAAAACCATCCAGAGTACCCCAGCCTACAATTAAGTCTATTCTTGGAACTTATAGTATTTGGTGTTTATTCAGAGTTCATATTCTTAGAAACTATTTGACTTAGGTTGAAGAAATCTCTTGTAACTCCTATTTAACTCTTGATGGATAGCCTTGTCCATTGAAGCCATTTCAGGAAATCTGCCCATCTCCTCTGGTCCCTTGCCCCAACAAACACATAGCAGCTATGGGGTGGTTGGAGTTAGTTACAAAGCCTACATTGCTCCTAAGATCCTCCATTATTGGAATGAAAATAAAATTGAGCAAGAACAAAACTAATCAAAGAAAAAAAAGATCATTGCTTTCCATCCTCTGTTCACATTCCTAACTATTTAGGCTTCAACATAGGGGATATCTCTATCTCTATCTCTATCTCTATCTCTATCTCTATCTCAGTCTCTGTCTCTGTCTCTGTCTCTGTCTCTGTCTCTATCTATCTCTATCTCTATTTCTATCTCTATCTTGATCTCGATCTCGATCTCTACCTCTATATCTGGTTTTCATATCTATTTATCCATGTATATGTATATACACATATAGATATATTTCACATTTATATGTGCACATATTTGTGTATATATGTTTATGTGTCTACATATATGTATATATACAAGTATATATGTGTACATATACATATGTGTGTGTGTAGCTGGCTATACAGACATATATTTCTCTATCACCAAAATAAAATCCCTGGCATTTGTGATGCATTCTGCTAACACAAAACTTCTCCATTTCCCTTCACTAGATAGGCCATTGATAAATCGCAGTGTCCAGAGAAAGGTGACAGAACAGTGAACTATTTTAAGATTATAAGATACAAGGTTCAATAGAAGAGCCTGGGAAGCCTGGAGAAAAAAAGATTTGGAAGGTGGAAAGGGCATCATGGCTTTCGTCAAGCACTAAAATGCTACCAGATAGAAGGATTAGAGTTTTTTTCTTTGGTCAGAACTAGGAGCAGTGAGTGGGAATTACAGAAGGGCAAAATTAAGCAAGTTTAAAGGTAGGATGTTTTAAAGCTGTCCAAAAGTAAAGTGGGTGTCTTTCGAGTTAAAAGGTTTCCTCTCAGTAAAGGGCTTCAAGGGAAGGCTGAATGGCACTGGGGCATATTGTAGTATGAATTCTTGTTCAGGTAAGGTTTGGATGAGATGCCCTCTGAGGTCTCTTCCAACTCTGAGATTCTGTGATTACTTTGTTCACTCCTTCATTTTACAGAGAAAGAAACAGCGTGGAGGGTTACTTAAGGACATATGCCTATTAGATGGCAGAAGAGGTTTTTCTTAAGCATTTCACTTAATTATTTCCTTAACCAAGTAAATAAATAGCATAAGATTGTTGAAATATTTACTTATGAGAACAAACTATGTTAAAGTTTTCTAGGAGTAGAGCAAAAACTCAGTTACAGAGACACCAGGTTTCCAGAACCCCCAGGCTTCTGGAACAACCCCAGACCTGACGGGTAGAGGGAACAACAACAAAAACAGTCTATAGGCCATAAAAATACCAGTTGCTAAAGACCCACAAACAAGTGAACACAGTTAAGAGGAGACAATGACTTGAATGAGTCCCAGTATACTGGGACTAGGCAGGTTATTGAGGGGAAAGAAAGCAGTATTATCATTGGTTGGCAAGAGTTAGAAAAGGCCATCTTTTGGTGTGAGGCTGAGAAGTGTGAGAAAAGCAACAGAAAAGCAGAGAAAAGAAGAAAGAAAAGCAATGAGAAGAGGAAATGGCAAAGTAGAGATTACTGGCAGTGATGGCTGCCCCAGTAAACACAAAGAACAAGGGAGACAGACAGCCAAAGGACAATGAAACCAGTCCTCAGTTTTGGATGGGAGATGGGCTAAAGAGATCCTACCTGAACCAGGAGCCTTTGAGAATTCAGACAGTGTCATTCAGCACACCAGCCATGGAGCAGTTGGGTGAGGAGTAGAGTAGGAGGCTTTGCAAATAGCCATTTCAGCCTCAGCTGTCTTCTGGGTCATTGGTGTACATTGCTTAAAGTATGCCAGGCATGGGGTAATGTTATATTTGTTTACAGTTTTCAAGCTCAGCTGGAAAGAGAGTTCATATCTGGATCTTTACTTTTAAGTTTTCTTTTCCCCAAATGTAACTTCATGATGTGATCAAGGACCAAGGGTATTATTCAAAATACTATCACATAAGCTATTTCCTGAGAAAATTGATCCTTTGTGCAAGACTTTGAATCTCATTAAAATAGTAAAGATTCTCTGGTTTAATGTTGCTCATGCCTGGAATTCCACAGCATGTTGCAGCCTGAAAGGTTCTGTGCTAGGGGGTCTGCTGATCTGAATTGTAGGGCTGGCACATCAGTTAAGTGGTTATGTGATTCTGGATGAGCCACTTTGCCTTTATGGGCTTCGATTGCTATGTAGAGAGCAGACCAGAAATTGGAATTCCCATGATTGCAATAATTAAGTCAATCAGTGATGGATAAGAAGACAGCTATGTGGATGAAGAGAAGTGGACAGATATGAAAGTTTCTGTAAAAGTAGAATCCAAATGATTTAGTAGTTGGATATTGCAGGTAAGGGAGAAAAAAGAAAAATATAATAGGTTATGATGAATAATAACAGTTCTTTCAATGGAAATAGAGAAAGTTAAAAGGGTGAGTGGTTGTAGGATGGAAAATGAGTATCAAATGTTAATATTGAGATGTTTATGGGACATCCTGTTGGAGATAGCCAACAAATTAGTGATGTGGGATTAGAGCTCAGGATAAAAAATGAAACTGGATATATAAACCTGTGAATAATGTCCAGGGATGATAATTGAACCAATGATACTTAATAAGACTACTAGAAGAAAAGCTTTAGAGAGGGAAGATGCTGAAGAACAGTTTTGGAGAATACTTGTGGAATACTTGGATGCTGACTTCATAAAAGAGATTGAGAAGGAACCGTATGGCAGAAGGAAGAACCAAGAGAGAAGAACCTCATAAAATGTCAATTAGAAAAAAATATCTTCCAATCAATTGATCAATAAGCATTCATTAAGCATAGGCATCTGGGATGCATATATGGGGGAAAATGAGACAATCCCTATTCTTGAGTACTTAATGCCTTATCTACTTGTTCATCCTTGAAGCTTCTTAATAGTGATTTATCAGTGATTTTGCAGGCCATCTTTTTTTAATTTTAATTTTTTTCTTGATTACATCATTCATTTCCATAAGATTTTGAGTTACAAATTTTCTCTCCTTCTTTCCCCTACCCCCAGCCCAAAACAGTGATCCCACCGTAAAGCCCCTCCCACAATCTGTTCTCTTTTATGTCCTCCTCCAATGACCCTCTAACTTTCTAGTAGGGCAGGGAGGGTCTCCCTATCCCAGTCCCTGTATGTCTTATTTCCCAGTTGTATGTGGTTAATAATAATAATTATATATATACATACATACATATATATGTATGTTTGTTTTGTTTTAACATTTGATTGTGTAGCTTTAAATTCTAGATTCTTGCAGTTCCTCCCTTGTCACCCACTCCCACTGGAAGGAGCAAAAATTCAATACAAGCTGTACATGTGTAATTACGCAGGACATCTCCATGGTGGGCATATTG
>JAQQSW010023932.1:0-10182 GCA_028646575.1 Pseudocheirus occidentalis
AGGTGCCTTCGAGCGCAACACCGTGAATAGCATCTACAGGGGATCCAGCAGAATTCTTCCCAGTATGGATTAGAAGAATCTAAAGAAGCTGTTCAGTCACATAACCAAGAGAATGGAATACATAATCACCACCATGGTTTAAAGGAAAACAAATCTAGAAGACTTGAGATTAGTGTAATAACCGGTCTTGACTACAGAAAGCTGATGGCGAAATATGCTTCTCTCCTCTTGATAGAGAGATGATGGACTAAAGGTTTGGAAAACTTCATATCTGAATTGCCATTATCTGATGGTCAGTGCGTTGGGGGTCAGAGGGCAGAGAGGGGCTTGCTCAACTATTTTTTTGTTTTTTCACGAGGGAAGGTTGCATGAGAGTATTGGGAAGTGACAATGATAGAGAAAAAAAATTAAAATCATCAGTAATACATTGAAAGAAAGAAAACTAAATTGTTTTTATTCTAAAAGTTCAGTATCTTTTTACTACTGTCAGCTCCAACTAAGTCTTGTCAGCCCTGATGGAGTGAATCATATGAAAAGCAAATAAACCCTTTAATCAAATAAAAATATTGTCTTCCACCATCTGCCGGCTGGATCAGAGGTGGAGAACCTGGGACCTTGAGGCTACCTGGGACCTTCTAGATCCTTAAGTACAGTCTAATCCATCCAAAGGCTGCACTTAAGGATCTAGAAGGCCACAGGTGGCCTCAAGCCCAAGTTCCCCACCCCTACACTAGGTCCTCCACAACTTCCCCACAGTTCTGCAGTGTGCTTGGCTCTCCCTGTCTTAAAAGGCATTCTCCTTGCCCCTGCTACTCACTGACATCATCAGCCCAATCACTGTCCCTCCCCTTTACTGCCAAAAGTCTAGAAGGAGGAATTTATACCTGCTGTCTCCTTTCACCTAATTCCTTGCAATCTGGCTTCTGTATCCCCTGCTCTACTAAACCCTTTGTAATGTCACTAAGGACGCTAAACTCAGTGACTTCTTGTACATCCTAATCCTCTTTGATTTTTCTGCCTCATTTGGACCCCCCTCTGGCTGGATAGCTATTCTCTTATTTCTCTGACCACGCCTGTCTTGTCTCTTGCTAGCTTCTTCTCTGGTGTTTTAAATAGATGTCCCCCATGTATCTGTCCTTGGCCCTGCTATCTTCTCTTCCTGTACTTAGTGATATCATTCATTCGATTATCACCTCTACAGATGAAACCCAAATCTATATTTTCAGCCCCAACCCCTCCCTAGAGCTTCCATTCCATATTTCCAGTTGTTTGCTAGATGTCGCTCCCTGGGTAGGTTGGCAGCACTTTAAATTCAACATGTTCAAAAACTCCCATTCTCCAAAATCTCACCCTCCTCCTAACCTCTGTTTCTGTTGTTGGAGCCTCCACTCTCCCGGACTCGAAAGCTAAGTGCCTTGGACTTTAACTCTTCCTTGACCCTGACCCTCATGCCACACGCCATGCATCCAATCATTCTCCAAGTCTGTTGATTTTATCTTCACAATATCTGTCCAGTCCAGTCCCTCCTCTCTTGTCTATGCCCTTGTCTCTTCGCTATTTTAATGGCCTCCTGATTTGTTACCTTGCCTCCAGTCTATCCTGACTGCCCTTGTCACCTCCCTAACACACAACTCTGATCATATCCCACCCTTGAAGTTTCTGCAGTTTCTTTTACCTACCACTAAATCCAATATAAACTCAATCCTAGCATTCAAGCCCCTCCACAATCTGGTTCCAAGCTACCTACACAACCTTTCATTATATTCTATATCCCAAAAAACTCGACTATTTTCTTTCACTGTTCTGGTCTTGCCTTCTCTCATCTCCATTGCCTTTGCCCACACAGTCCCCTTTACCAGCAATGAGCTTCCTGCTTCCATGTCTACCTGTTGATGTCCTTCAAGACCCAACTTGGGTGCCACCTCCTCTTTTTACAAACCTTCACCCCAAGTGAAAATAATTTCTATCTCCTTAGATTTCTCTTAGCATTTTGCCTGGATCTGTCCTTTCTGCTTAATTATTTATGCTGTCTCCCTGATCATTAGATTTTAAGCACTTTAAGATTAAGTTCTATTTTGTCTGTCTGTCCCCAGCACCTAGCACAGTGTCTTTGCAAATCAAGCACTTAATAAATGCTTCCTGAAATTGATTGATTCTTCTAGTCTGATCATCTAGATCAGCAGTTCTCAACCTGTGGGTTATGTTCAATTTGTAACAATAAAAATACATCCTGCATATCAGATATTTACATTACGATTCATAACAGTAGCAAAATTACAGTTATGAAGTAGCAACGAAAATAAATTTATGGTTGGGGGTCACAACATGAGGAAATGTATTAAAGGGTCACGGCATTAGGAAGTTTGAGAACCACTGATCTAAATTCTTTATGCCCTTCTCCCTTTGCCCAAAATACTAACCGATTTCCAGTTAAAGTACCTAAATCAAGTGAATTAGTCCAAATAGTCTGGAAAACAATTTGGAATTACGCTTTTAAAAAAGTGACTAAGTTGTCCAAGCCTTTTGATCTAAGCATCCATCTGCTAAGTATCTATCCCAAAGAGGTTAAAGGTGAAAGAGAAGGTCCAAAATATATGCCAAGGTAAGAAGGAAAAGGAGAAGACACAGAAAAGCAACTAACTTGGAAAGCTAATCAAGAAGAAAAATCTTAAGAATCACTGAGGTACCTAAAAGCCATGACCAAAAAAAAAAAATAGCTCACTTATATTTCAAGGCATCTTAAATCTACCCAGATCTGCTAGAACTAGAGGTTGAAGTGAGGATAGAAAGAATCTATCAAAAGAAATCCCAAAATGAAAACTCCCAGGAGCTTTATAGCCAAAATCCAGTTTCCTGATCAAATAAAAATTATTGCATTGCAAGCAGTCAGAAGAGGATTCAAGTACCAGGAAGCCATAGTTGGGGTTACACATGATTTAGCAACAACTATAAACGAGTAGAGAACTCGGAATAAAATATTCCAGAAGGCAAAAAACAGAGGCTTAAAACCACGAATTACCCAGAAAAAATGGAATATAATCCTGTGGGAGAATAAATGGTTCTTTAATGAAGTCTTCTACTTCAGAGAATTCCTGATTTAAAAAAAAAACAGAATTGTATAGAAATTTTGATGTGTAAACAAGAATGAAGAGAAGCATAAAGAACATGAACAAGAAATTCTAAGAGACTAAACAAGAAAAGACTGCTTATGTTCTAATATGGGGAGATAATACATGTGTCCCCTCTGAACCCTATTATCATGAATAATAGAGGGAGTCTAATTAGGTAGAAGACCTGAGAGTTATTCTGTTATGTCTTGATCTTTAAAAAGAACAGAAGAATACACAAAAGGAGAATAAATAAGAAATAAGCATTTATATAGTACCTACTGTATACCTGGCACTGTACTAAGTGCTTGACAAACATACCCTCATTTTACCTTTATGACAGCCCTGGAAGGTAGGTGGTATTATTATTCTCATTTATAGTTGAGAAAATTTGAGAAAAATAGAGGCTAAATGATTTGATAGCATCAACACAGCTAGAAAATGTCTGAGGCCAGATTTGAACTCCCTCTACTATCTACTAGAGGGATTTAGACTCCCTCTACTATTCATGATAATGGGGTTTAGAGGGGACACATGCATTATCTCCCCATATTAGATCTTCCTGACTCCAGGTCTAACACTTGGACCCATCCAAGACCCATTTATTGGACCACCTAGCTTCAAGGGTTGAGAAAGGGGGAGAGAGAGAGAAGATAAGGTTAAGGAAAATTATCTTACATAATCAGGGTTTGCAAGCAGAAATTTGTACAGACAAGGAGATAGGCTTGTTATGTAATGAAAAACAGAGATTATAGACAGCCTGAGTGTTGTCCTAATGCCTATAGAACATTTGAAGTCATAGAAGAAACTTTCCAGTGCTTTGGTAGAACATCCTTGGAGGGTTTATGGAAAGAGGGATTACAACCATATCAGATGGGAAGATATGGATGCATTTCAACCTTCACCCATGGGGGAAGGACCCACACCAATTAGATCATAGAATTTAGAGCTAGAAAGGATGCAGAACATCATCATGTTCATCCCCTTCATTTTACAGATGGGGAAATTTAGGCGCACCAAGAATAAATGATTTGCCTCAGATCATACAGTCCAAGAGTGATGAGATTTGAACCCAGATTGCAAATCTAATTAACTTACCCACGACACCATACTGCTTCCCTAATGAAGGACTGACATTTAAAACATCAAAGCATGTTGAGGTACTGAATGTCAAAATATAAGTTTATCCATATATTTCCCAGAAAGGGGAAGGTATGCCTTTAAAAAATCATGAAGGCATATCATTTTTAAGAAAGTGGAATAATCTCTCCTGGGGTTAGGAACGAGTATTTGATTGCTTTTACGTTACTCTTGGCAATAATATTGTATGGAAATTTATGCTGTTCCAAAATGATCTATCACTGAGAGAAAATAGTTTTCGAGAAATAGGCATATACAATTACTTCTACAATGATTACCTCTCAATCAGCACAGAGTTTGTCTCCTGGGACTGAGTATAATTTAAAATTTAGAACACCACTGGGACAGTTATCACTACTTTATAGACTTGGGTTTGCAAAGCCTCACTCAGGAGTGATTTTGTTCCTCCTAGACATTTGGCTGCATTTAAGCTTTGATCTTGCCAAATTAAAAGTAGTGTGGGTGGATATTGTGCTCAACCTGGAGTCAGGAAGAGAAAAAGTTGAATCCCTAACTCGGACACATAACTATCTGGGTGACCATGTGTAAGTCATTATTCTCTCTGAACATGTTTCCTCATCAGCAAAATGGTAATCATGAAATGTGCAGTATCTTCACAAGATTTTTGTAAGGCATAAATGAGACAATGTCTGTAACGTGCATTATAAATATAGTCTGGGTTTAAGGAAAGTTGATCAATCTTGTGAACTTAGCTTCAGTTCAGAAGAGATACAAACAGGGCAGTTTTCTTCCTACCTTGTTAAATTTTATAAACACATTCCATCTCCCTTCCAAAAAAAAATTGTACGTAGTCTAAGTTCACAGTTTCATATACAAACTTTTTTGGGGAAAGGAGGGAAAGAGAAAGGGAAGGGAAAGAAGAGGAAAGGGAGCAAATGATGTGAGGAAGGAGAGGGGAGGAAGGAGGGAAGAAAAGAGGGAAGGAACGACAGAAAAGGAGAAACTCATGTAGAGTTTCACATGTGTCAGAGGTTCACATTTCCACCCTGCATATGCCATAGTTCAGAGACTGACATCAGTCAGTATCATCTACCAAGGTTATTCATCTTGGCCTTCCCTGAATTCTTGTTCTCATTTCACAACAGAAGGTTCATGCTTTTAATTATTCCTGTTTTAGTGCAGCAAGAACTCAAGAAGCTCTATGTGGCAGCCTTACTGTGTGTGTTTAAATTTTTGTTGTTCCTTCACCAGGTAGAACTAACTATGCTTAGCTTCTAATTTAAAAATTAATTAGTGAAAATAAGAAGCTACCTACCACTTCCCATATACACGCCTATCCCTACTGTCATATCCCAGGAGATGAATGCCTTCTTAGCTTGCCCCCCACCTTAATATTTTCCTTGCCCTGCCCCCAGCAATAGTCTGAAGTTCTTGTTTTTTTCCTCATCCTCACTCCCACCCAGGGTGATACCATGGAGTCTCTCTCCTAGTAAGACCTCAGGTTCCAAGTCTTAAAGTCTCTCTTCACACCCCCTTCCTAAACAATCATGTTTTACACTGCTTGCTTCAGGAGGCAGAATTTACTTGTTCTTAGCTCAATAACATATTGTCCTTCATTATGCCATATGTTTTTGCACACAGGGCAAATATGGTTTGCCTGACTCCTTTCAGTTCACCAGTATTACTCTTGGGCAATGAGAACTGCCCAGCTTTCGCAGGCTTAGATTCCAGAAGCTTTTAATAACTCGTCCTTTTGGACATCACTTATCATCAGTTTCTCTAAAGGGCGTGCAGAAAGATTTCATAAACCTCTGAATGATTGACCACAGCTTAAGTAAACTCACAGAATGATGCCAAAAATGACGGTGTGTATATTATACCCTTCCAAAGACTGAGAGTTCAGTGATGTTCACAGATTCAGAGCTGGAAGGGGCTTTGTTTAACAACTTTATTTTACAGATGGGAAGACTGAGACTGAGGGAGAGATGAAGTGACTTGTCCATAATCACACAGGCTGTAAATGTCAGAGATAGGATTTCACCAAACCTTTGACTCCAAACCCAGTATTCCACAGTGTATTCATTCTTCTTTCTGTGATCACTTGGGAATCTGATTGTCTAGTCTAATGGTGACCCATATTTTGCAAAGGAGAGCCAGAAGGGACAATGGTTCTTGTTGTCCCTGGAAGCTTTAGACCTTCTGGCATGGGGGGAGCATGACAACTAGGCTTACTCTGAGAATCTATTAAGGATTCTGTGGTTTCAGAAATAGAGGTAGAAGAAAATGCTATGAAAAGCAGACTCGAGCTTCAGGACATATTCCTAGTGTTACTGGAATTTTGTACTTTCTTTTGTCATTCAGGACTCAGGGTCATTCCTCCTACAAATTTTGCTAAACTAAAAGTCTGTCTTAATATTAACTTTACCAGGCTGAAACCTAGCCCATAGGATGTGAAAATTTTACTTAGAGCTTTAAACATTCCTTGGATAAGAAACCAGAGGAAAAATCTCAACTGTCCCTGAATCTTTGGTGACATGTAAATCCTCCTCCTCATTCAGTCTGTTGGTGAATTCTCTAAATGTTGTTGAATCTGTAATCTGACTTAGTCAACCTACAGAGTTTGCATAATGAAGTTTGTTTCGTTAGGGGATATAGGAGATTATTACTCTGTTTAACTAAGTTTGTTCAACTTTTATGATATTGAAAGAAACATATGATTGTGGATCTGTCTTCTTTTAAACTTTTATGGCCTAAGAGGTATGTACAAGATTGCAATAAGTTAAAGAATTATTTCTCTATCACTCTGATGTAATTTTGCCTATAAGGAGGCTTGTCAGAATCCTCCTGATTGTTAAGGTTTTCTCTGAGGCTTTCTGAACCTATTCTTGAACATCATAATAAAACCTAACTTTTATCTCTATAATTTCTGGTGCCCTCTATAAATTCTCCCATATTGGTGGACAGCAACGATAAACAACAGTCGTCCACCACATAAACTCAGAGAGGAAATATTCCTCCCATAACACTAGACATGACTGGCTTGCTTGGTAGACCACCTGCTATCTCCAATCCACATGAAGATTTTTATTTTATTCAGTTGACAAAGGATTCGTGAGTAAGTGTGAAATAGAGGGAAAAACAACTAATTATAATTCATACAAAGCACATTGCAGACTGTAAGGTGCTATGAAGATGCCAACTAGAAAGAATGCAGGAATGGACAGAGACAGGAATATTGGGGTTTCAGACCTATTTCTGACACATGGCTGCGCAATCCTTGGACACAGCCTCTCAAGTGCACCAGTCAACTCTCTTAAGACGATAAATTACAGAGAAGATACAGATCTGCATTTCTCATTGACAGTTCCTTAGACCAATGAAATTACAGGTCCCATCCAAATGTTAAAAGTGTATAATCCTCACCAGAGCTCTGGTCTCCCCAGACCTAGCAACATCATGCTGCCTGATCTGTTCATTCTCCTGCTACTTGCCCTCCACCCCACCCTAGGAAAAACACAAATTCCAGAGTGTGGTCGAATCCGCCCCTGGCTCCGTGTTGTGGGTGGCTCCGATGCCATGCCAGGAGACTGGCCGTGGCAGGTGAGTCTCCAGAAGTATGGTGATGACATCTGTAGCGCTTCTCTCATTACCGAATCCTGGGTCATTTCTGCTGCTCACTGCGTGGTAAAGAATGGGGCACTGAGTGCACCAGAGGCTTTTGCAGTGTACCTGGGCTTGTACACTCTGAAGATACAGGAGGAAGAACAGTACCAGCATGTACAATACCGGAAAGTAACAGAAATCCTGATCCCAGATAATTACACTTTGGCAAAGCTTGGAAGTGACATTGCCCTGTTGCACCTGTCTGTGCCTGTCAACTTAACAGATTTTGTGCAGACCATCTGCTTGCCCCAAGCCAATCATCACTTCCCCCATGGAGCCCACTGCTGGGCCACAGGCTGGGGCAACATACAGGAAGACATATATCCACCAGAACCAAACCTGCTCCAGGAGGTCCAAATTGACATCATCGGACCGTCAACCTGCCAGTGTCTCTTACACTCCCAAGGCCCCTACAATAAATCGGTGGAGCTGCTCCCAGGAATGATATGTGCTGGCTTTAAGGAAGGCAAAAAGGATACCTGCCAGGGGGACTCTGGAGGCCCACTGGTGTGTGAGGAAGCAGGTCAATGGTTCCTGGCTGGGATCACCAGCTTTGGCCAGGGCTGCGCGAGGAGGAACCGTCCAGGGATCTTTACAGCTGTGGCAGCCTATGAAAGCTGGATCCAGGAACGAGTCACTGGTGCTTCCTTCCCTGAACAACCACAGCCTGTTATGCCAGATATGCTAGAGGAGCCCCCTAACAACTGCACCCTTGCTTTACCAGAATGTGGGAGTGCCCCCCGACCTGATCACTGGCCCTGGAAGGCTATTGTACTTACCCCAACATCCGATCCCTGTCATGGTGTGATGGTATCAGAGAACTGGGTCCTCGTACCAGCCAGCTGCTTTATGGGCCTAGACCTAGCCACTACCGGCTGGCAAGTGATCCTCCCATCCAGTGGGAAAAAGATATTAGTCCTCCAAGTAATATTAAATAGAAACCACACAATGGATTCTCGCTATGACTTGGCCCTTTTGGAACTTAAAGTGTCTGTAAACTTGACTGAAAACACTAGGCCTGTGTGCTTGCCCGACTCACACCACTACTTTCTCCCAGGGAGTCATTGCCATCTGGTCCAATGGGGCCTTGGAGGTGAGTACTGACCAACATAGTTCCCTTCCCTCTCCAGACCCCATTGAGGGGAGGGAGCATGGCAAATCACCATCAGACTTGTGCCAGTCTCAAGCTCTTCTCCCTTTTCCTAGATGTGCCTTCCGTCAAAAATTCCCTGTTGGAGGCTGAAATGATGACAGCCTGGTGGTGTTATTGCCTCCATGGCCAGGAGGGGGAGAAAGTGCCTAAGCCTGGAATGAACCCTAGAATCCTGTGTGCTGACTACCCGGAGGAGGAGATGAGCAGCTGTTGGTTTGGAAGTCGCTGGGGCCTACTGTGTGAAGAATCTGGGACTTGGTTTCTGGCAGGTATTTCAGAGTCCACAGAAAACTGTCTTCGTCCCCGGGTCTTCTCCTCACTCCAACTTCATGAACACTGGATCAGACATGTGACTCTCACAGCGTACATAGAGGATCAACTGGACTGGAACTGGGGAGCTGTGCACACACCATCATGTCCCCTCAAAACCAAATACGGAGCTTGTGGCCTTAGACTAGAAGGATCCAAGAATAGTAATCCATGGCCCTGGACGGCAGAAGTGCATGGGACCAGGGGTGAAGCTTGCATGGGCAGCCTGGTGAGCCCTAGTTGGGTCCTAACACCTACTCATTGTGTGACCAGATATGCCTCCACAGCAGCGGGTCTTGAGGTTGACCTGGGTACAGCAGGGCCCCAAGGCCACCAGGTGTATAGATCGGTCACCAGCATTCACTTACCCTATGGTATGGGATCCAGAGCACCTGTAGTTCTCCTGAAACTAGAGAACAGAGTTGAATCCTCCCCCTCTGCCCTCCCAGTCTGCATCCATTCTGGACCTCCTCCAACGGACGTAAGCTGCTGGGTGCTAGGCTGGAATGACTCTGCAAACCGAGTTCCCTTAGCTGTTCCAGTCAGTGTCTTTTCCCCTGAAAAATGCCACTGTCTCCATGATGATGCACTACCCTATGGAACCATCTGTGTCCAGTATTCCAAGGAGCCACAGGACAAATTTAAGATGGACTCGGGGTCATCTCTCCTGTGTGAAGAAGAAGGTGGCTCCTGGGTCCTTGTTGGGATGTCCCTGGAGGGAAGCCAGGAGCTTTTTACCCCAGTGGGAACCCAGGAGTCCTGGATCTCCCACACTGTGGAAGAGGCATCCTTTTTGGCAAAGTCAAAGTTCAGTCCAGTCTTAACAAGGGCCTCCCGTAGCCTCTGTCC
>JAQQSW010023933.1:0-10181 GCA_028646575.1 Pseudocheirus occidentalis
CAAAGTCAGAGGGATAAGAGGGAGGACAAAGGAGAGAGCAGATTGGGAGAGAGGTTATACTGTGGGATGGCTGTTTTGAGGTGCTGTGTAGGGAAAAAAATGAGGAGACAATTTGTAACTCAAAATCTCATGGAAATGTATGATGTAAACAAGAATATAAATAAATTGATTTTTTAAAAGGACGGTTTTTTTCTAATTGTTGCTGCTGGTGGAGGTACTGGTGGAGATGATGGTACTGGCAGTGGTGGTGTTAATAGGGGTGCTGGTGGAGTTTGTGGAGGAAGTGTGGGTAGTGATGGTGGTGCTGTTGGTGCTACTGGTGGTCTTTGTGGCTATTGTGGTGGTGGTGGTGTGCGTAGTGGTGCTGGCACGGTTGTTGGTGGTGCTCATGATGTCGGTTATTCTGCTAGTGGTTCTGGTGGTGGTGGTGGTAGTGGTGGTATTGGTGTGGGCGAGGGTAATGATTGTTCAGGTGCTGGTGGGGGAGGCAGTTGTGGTGATACAGGTGGTGGTAGTTCTGGTGAGAGTGGTACTGCTGGTGGTGGTGGTGGTGGTGGTGGTGGTGCTGTTTGTGGCCCTGGTGGGGGTGGGGGTGTTGGTACTGGTGGTTTTGCTGGTGTTCTTAATTCAAATTAAATGCAACAAGAATCAGTCAAAGAAAATATAAAGATTGAAAAATCACAAGAAATTGCAAATTATCTCACTGGAAAAACACTTGACCTGGACAGATGGTAGAGATAACCTAAAAAGTATCAGCCTACCAGAAAGCCATGATGAAAAAAAGCAGCCGGGATTGCAACCTCCAAGAAATTGTGAAAGAAAACTGTCCTGAGGTCCTAGAATCAGAAGGTAAAATATTGAAAGAATTCACTGATCTCCTCTTTAAAGAGGTTCCAAATTGAAAACTCCAAGATATATAGAAGCCAAATTAAAGAGCTACAAGGTCCAGGAGAAAAGACTTCATGGAGCGAAAAAGAAACAATTCAAATAGCATAGAACTACAGTTAAAATTAAACAGGACTTAGGAGCTGCTTCCTTAAAAGAACGGAAGGTTAGGAATTGAATATTTCGTAAAGCAAAGGAGTTAGGACTACAACCAAGCATCAACTACCCTGCAACACTAAGCATAATTTTTCAGGAAAGGAGATGGTCATTTGAGGAAATAAAGGAATTACCTTTCAGTTACCTAATTATCTACATGTTATCTCCCCATTTAACTTAGGCCGCATATATCTAAATTACCAAGTTGTCTGCATGTTATCACCACCATTTAACTTAGTCCTGATATATATCTCAGTTACCTTCTTACCTGGACGTCATCTCCCCTATTTAGCTTAGTCTTTATAAAGCTCTTGGTTACATAGTTATCTACAGGTTATCACCACCATTTAACTTAGTCCTCATATCTCACTCACTGACCTAGTTATCCACATGTTATCTTCCCCATTTAATTTAGTACTTATATATGTCTCAGTTACCTAGTACCTGCATGTAATCTCACCACTTTAACATTTTCCTAAAAACTCTCATAGTTACATAATTATTCTCATGTAATCACCAACATTTAATGGGGTCCTTATATATCTTTCAGATGCCTAGAAATCCTCAAGTTATCTCTAGTATTTAACTTAGTCTTTATATGTATCTCCCTTACCTAGTTTTCTGCATGTTATCTCCCAGATTTAAATTAGTTCTTAAATATCTCTCAGTTATCTAGTTGTCTACATTTTATAATCACCATTTAACTTAGTCAGAAGAGATCTCTGTTACCTAGTTACATGAATGTCATCTCCTCTATTTATCTAGTCCTTATATATCTCTCAGTTACCAAGTTATCTGCATGTTTTCTCCCCCATTTAACTTACCCCTTCTCTATCCCTCAGTTACCTAGTTATATTCATGGTATCTCCCCCTTTACACTTAGTCCTTATATATCTCTCAGTCACCTAATTATCTGCATGTTATCAATTCCACTTAACTAATTAAATATCTCTCAGTTGCCTTGTTATCTGAACATCTCCCCTATTTAATTTAGTCCTCCTATATCTCTCAGTTACCTAGTTATCTACATGTTAGTTCCCCATTTTAATTTCCTCCTTATACAGCTCTCAGTTATAGTTTTCCACATCTTATCTAACCCATTTAATGTAGCCCACATATACCTCTAAGTTACCTAGTTGCCTGCATGTTTTCTCCCCCATTTAACTTAGTCCCATAGTATCTCTGTTACCTAGTTGTCTGCATGTTGTCTCCCACCTTTAACTTTGTCGTTCTACCCCATTTAACTTAATCTGTTTCTATCTTTCATTTACCTACTTATGTACGTGGTATCTCTCCCATTTACCTTTGTCATTCTATACCTCTCACTAACCTAGTTATTCACTTGTTATCTCTCCATTTAACTTAGTCCTTATAGATCTCTCCCTTACTTTTTTATCTCCCGCTCTCAAATTTGTCCTTATATATCTTTCAGTCAACTAGTTATTCACAGATTCACTGCCCCATTTAACTTAGTCCACTCCCTCCCACTCCCCTTTCACCGCTCCCTCCCTCTCCCCTTTCTACACTTCCTCCCCTGCCCTTTCCCTGCTCTCTCCCCCTCTCCTTTCCCTGCTCCCTCCTCTTTCCCCTTTCCCTGCTGCCTTGCCCTCCCTTTTCTCCACTCCCTCCCCTCCCCATTCCCTACTCCGTCATCCTCCCCACTACCTCCCCGTCTCAAATATTGAGAAGACTCAATAAGTATTTTGAAGCCTGTAGTATTAGAGCTGGAGAGGAGAGAAAAATTGTCACCTAGACACTGAACTCATTGAAGAAGGAAGGGGAGTGACCTAGAGTTCCAGAACATAGCTGTGAGGATTTTGATTAGATGGAAGATATGAATTTTATGGACTTCAGAAGAGGAGAGGTTACTGAGAGATGGAAGTAGGGAGAAAAGCTAGAAGTGGCAATGGGTAACAAGGAGTATTCCAACTCTTGTGCCTTGAATAGGGAGCAGAAGACAATGAGTAGTGGAAAGTTAACATTGGGAAGTGTGGCCAGGAAGCTGGTCGTGCTTCAGTAGTAGCTAGAAGATGTAAGGAGCAGGAGAGGAAAAGATTTAAAATGGAGGGAAGTATACTGTCTATGGAATAGATATTCTAGAAGGCACAGTGGAAGGGATGGGTAGTGTTTGGTTGGGACTGTGGGGTTGGAGAGTTGAGAGAGAAGGGAATAAGAAATCAGGTGGTGAGTGGAGTTTGGAAGATGACTTATAGGAGTTCAGAATCACTAGGATGTGTAGGATATGACCAGGGATGAAATAGGTTCATCACTGAGTAGAAGGTGACACTATTCTTCCCAGAGAAGTCTGGAGATCAGACAGGAGACACTGAAAGCATGAGATAGAAAGAAGGTCCATGTTCACCTCCTCCCTTCTTGGAAGTCTGGAGATTAGTCAAGAGACTGCATGTGAACTAGAACCAGCACAGGAGATGGAAATCCTGTACCCTACTAATTCTCTCAGGAAGCATACAAGCAGGAGGCGGTAGGCACAATGTTATATGGAAAATTGCTCCTCTTCTCACTCAAGACTAGGGATTAGATGGGTACAGTGCAGCAGGAGGTTGAAGTCTTGCCCACAGGGGAAATGGAAGTATTGAACTTCTGAGTCTCACTTAACAATCAGCCCCCCCCCCCCGCCAAATTCCAAGTTCTATCATTTTATATTTATAAACATCACTTATTTACTCTCCCTTCTCTCTTTGGACACTGACACCATCTATTGCAGTCATTATCACCTCACAGCTGGGCTACTGCAATAGCCTGTCCATTTGTCTCCTTACCTCAAAGTCGCTCTGAAATCCAGTCTGTCTTCCACTCAGCTGTCAAACTAATCTTCCCAGAATCAAAATTAGCCATGTCACCTCTCTAGTCAATAACCTTCTCGGCTTTTTTTTTAACCTGTTGGGATCAAATATAAAATATCCTGCTTGACTTTTAAAGCCCTTCATAGGCTGCCACCTTTCTACCTTTACAGTTTTCTTACATTCCTTTCCGTTCAAAATACTATGCTATCTGGTGATATGTGCCCTTGCTCTGTGCACTCTTTAATTCAGTGACACTGACCTCCTTGCTGCTTTTTGGACATAATACTTAATCTTGTGACTCCCAGTGTTTTCTCTGGCTCTCACCCATGCCTAGAATGCTGTCCCTTATCTCCATCTCCTAGGTTCCTTCTTTTGCTCAACTAAAGTTCCACCCTCTGCAAGAAGCCTTTTCCAGTCTTCTTTAATCTTAGTGTCTTTCCTCTGAGAATATCTCTAATTTATCCTATATACAGTTTTCCTATGTATGTATATCTGTGTGTATCTTGTTTGTAGAGTTAATTGAATATTTTCTCCCCATTAAACTGTAAGTTACTTAATAGCAAGATCTGTTCTTTTCTACTGTCTTTACTTTGGCCTTTCTTTGAATTTCCAGGACCTAGCACAGTGCAATAAGTGGTTAATAAATGCTTGTGATAAATGATCATATCACCCCCCTACCCAAAATGTTTCAGTGGCTCATTACAGCTTCTACAATAAAATTTAAAGCCCCTCAGAATGCGACTTCAGCCTTCCTTTCCAAGCTTATCACATATAATTTAAACCTTTCACTTACTCTTGAGAAATAAACTTTCCCTTAAGTACTGTTTTGGCAGCATGCCATAAGTTTTGGGATGTTGTCTCATTGTTGTCATTCTCTTTAATGAAATTATTGATTGTTTCTATTATTAGTTCTTTGATCCACTTATTGTTTAGGATTAGATGAGTTAGTTTTCAATTAATTTTTATTCTAACTCTCACTGATCTTTGTTGAATGTAATTTTTATTGCATTATGATCCAAAAGGAATACATTTGGTATTCTTCCCTTTCAACATTTGATTTTGAGGCTTTTATGCCCTAATATATGGTCAATTTTTGTGTAGGTACCATGGACTGATAAAAAAAGATATTTTTTGCAGTTCCCATTCAGTTTTCTCCAAAGGTTTGTCATATTTAAATTTTCTAATATTCTGTTCACCTCCTTAGTTTCTTGTTCATTTTCTGGTTGGATCTATCATGTTCTGAGAAGGGGTAGTTGTGGTCCTCCACTAATATAGTTTTGCTCTCTATTTCTTCCTATCCTTTAAAAATTTGGATGATAACTTTTTGACCCAATAATACCACTTTTAGGATTGTATATTTTATATATCTACATATTGTTTCCACCAATAAGATATGAGTTTTCTGAAAGCTGGGAGTGTTTGGTTTTTTTGTGTGCTTGTCTTTAAATTTCCTAGCATCTAGCTTGCACATAGCAGGAACTTATAAAATGCATGTTACAACTGTCTCCTTTTTAAATTCTCTTCTCTTCTAGTCCAAAAAGTATTTCTTAAGAACAGCCTATGTGGAGGGCATTTTGCTAGATGCTGGAATTCAAAGAAGCTTATATAATCCTTAAGGAGCTTATATTCCACTGGGGAGTTGAGAGAATAGTACATGTGAATTGATAAGCACAATGACACATTGTGACACATAATACACCTTGTAGTGTTTCCATTGTCACCTTCCTAGCTCAGGTCTCTATTGCTTCTTAATGGGGTTCCTGTCTCAAATGGTTTCCATAACTCTACCTGCTGTCAACTGTATCCTTCTAAGTGTATAAGAATATAGCAAAAAGGTAAAGAGAGGTTGGACTCATCTCCTAGGCACAGAAATACACTGGGAGGAATACCAGGTTGAAGGCAACAGCATCTGGTCAATTAATCAAGCATTTGTTTTGATTATTTTGGGATTGCCACTATGCTAGGCTCTGGGGAGATAAAGACAAAAAACAGAAAAACCCAAGCCTTCAAAAAGCCTACATTCTAGAAGAGGACACACACACACACACACACATACACACACACACACACACACAACAGTTTGTTCTAATAGAGGTTAATATGATGGTGAGCCTATGACTGAACAGATGACCTCTTTCTGGGTCCTACCCTGATGTGGACAGAACCACTTTTCTCCAGGTCCTCCTCTCCTCTTGGGTAATCAGAAGAAATGCTTTCCATTTAAAACTAGGAGGGGCGGCTAGGTGGCGCAGTGAATAGAGCACCGGTCCTGGAGTCAGGAGTACCTGAGTTCAAATCTGGCCTCAGACACTTAACACGAAAAACTAGCTGTGTGACCTTGGGCAAGTCGCTTAACCCCAACCTGCCCTCCAAAAAGCAAAAAAACAAAAACAAAACATTTAAAACTAGGAAACAAGGGAAAATGCAAAGTACATGAGGCAATTACCTCAGAATGTCAAATTTTCAACTCTCTAAATCTTTACTCACTGATAGCAGCTCAACTCATTTTGTTTAGGATTGGTCTTTCCAGGTTTTCTTTCCCAGCCTTTGGGCAGCTTGAAAAACATAAGTCATTAATAATTCTCTTTTGTATAGCCCTAAGACATGATTTTTCCAGGAAAAGTCCCACTGGTTATATATTTAAAACAAAAAAACAAAACCCTCTATGCTGGATATTTTACCACTTTTCCTTGGTTACTATTGCACAAAAGCACACACACACACACACACACACACACACACACAGCAGTATAGGGATTAGCTACTTTTTTCCTTCCATTTCAGAGAAACCATAAAACAGAAAACAAAGCAAACTTCTAAGAAACTGGGATCAAGAAAGAAGCTCATTTCTCTTTCAAGAAAGAAAATGAAAGTTGGAGTGAAACAAACAGCTGGAAAATGCATATTTACCAATATTTTTCTCAGCAGCACAAATTACTCCAATGACTGTTTCTGTTCCTGTGGTTTACACTCTGATCAGTTTCAGATCTCAGCTTCACTCTTTCCCACCAGCTCTTTTAATGGTAGCTACAGCACAGTGACAATACCATGCTTGGGACCTCCAGAGTGCTCACACCAATCTCTGATCCTTGCTTCATCCCTACTGTCTCTCATTCCTTTTGTGAAACTTCTCACTCACTCTATAATAGAGGCTAAAATTCAGAACTGGTCTTTCCAATCTAATGGATCTTCAGGGGCTTAAAACAAACATGCATTAAAGAATTCTTTTCTTTCATCAGAGACCTCCAAGGTCTTGCTAAGCTCACAAAGCATGTGTGTACTTTAAGCACATACATAATTGAGTGTTGCTGGCAGCTGGGTGGAAGAGGAAAAGTCTCATGTAGAAGCTGGTACTTGAGCTCAGCCTTAAGGAAATGAGGGCTTCTATGTGGCAGATATGAGGAAGCAAGAATATTCCAGACACAGAGGACAGCGGGAGATGCCATGTTATATGTAAAAGCATATGGTCTAGTATAATTGGACTATAGAGAATAGGAAGAGGAGCAATGCATAAGAAGACTAGAAAGGCAGGGTAAACCCAGGTTGTCAAGAACAATAAATGTTAGACAGAAGTTTTTATTTGATCACAGTGCTAACAGTATATTTTAGTGGGTAGGATCAGACCTATGCTTTAGGAAAATTTTGTTGGCAAATGTGGAAGATTGGAGTGGGGGAGGCAGTCAGAACAATCACCAGGCTATGCCCATGTGACTGGATTGTAGAAAACCCATGAGAGACGTGCAGGTAGAAACAAGATTCAGCAGTAGTTGGGGATGACACTGAAGGTCATTAGAAGAAGAAAAGTAAATGAAAGGAAGTTTAAGTATGAAATGGTGACCCTACAGTTGGGAAATACTAGTAGGGATAGATAAATCTGGGATGGGATATTGGAGGGTTGTGATTGAAGTGTTTGGGGATGAGAGATCAGATAGCTGGGGTGGGGAGGATTATTTGTTATTAGTCAGTTGAAGATTTAGTATCAAGGGAATTAGAAGAGTAAGAGGGGTAGAAGTGTGTAATCACTGAAAAATGAGCCAATCCCTGACACAGCAGTTTATTTTGTTTCACCTGCATAAAAGGAACTACACAGGAAAAAAAATATTACTTATTTTTATGAATAATATTTCTTTACATGTCCTGACTTTCACACAAGAAATTCTACTTGACAAATGTCCTCTAAAAATCTGTTATATCGTGCAAGAGTGCAACAGAATGCTCTAACAGAGACTTGCTCTGTGAGAGCGCCAGAGTAGCTTAGCACAGACTTACTGTGTGAAAGCGCCATAGAACGACCTAGCATAGACTGGCTCCTTAAGAGTCTACCCCATATGGCGAACTTGAACTTTCAATAAACTTTGTTATTCTTTGGCAAAAAAAAAAAAAATCTGTTATATTGATAGATCCAAGATGGCGACATAGAAGCAACAAGGTTCCATAGCTCCCACATAGCCACCTCAAAAACCCATAATATATGACTCTAAACAAATTTTAGGCTCCAAAACTCACAAAAATACAGAAAAACACATCTCCTGCTGAAGGCAGCTTGACAGGAAGGGCTCATCACAGCATGCTGGGAGGCAAAACCAGCCCAGGCTGAAACCACAGCTTGGCCCCAGGGTAGCCAGGATGAGCCACAGCTGGGGGCTTCAGGAGAGTGGATCAGCAGCAGCTGTGGCAGTTTCCAGAATTATCAAGCCATAGGAAACAAGGACAAAGTAAAAGGTCAGTGGAACTCAGCTAAATTTTTAGAGAGAAAAATTTTTAGCAGGTCTGGCCAAACTGCCTCCAGGGCAAGGAAGTGGCAGGAGGGGCAGCCCTACAGCTGCCTCCACATGGCTGCTTAAGACATCCTGGCCTGCAGACTGCAGGGGGGGGGGAGGCAAGTGATAATTCAGAGGCTAACTGCTCTTGTGTTGAGCAGTCTGGATCCAGATTGTGGTCTTGGGTGGTAGTCCTTGAGTGTGTTTTTGGTGAGCGAAAGCTGGTGGAGGAAGCAAAAAAAAAATGGCACCCTCCCAATAGCTCCAGCTGCCACAAAAACCCCAGCAATTTCCCCTCTTGAAGCAGAATTCCACAGAGCTAAAAAAAAATTAAGTAATTCATTGGCAACATGAGCAGGCAAAGGAAGCAAAGAACAGCAAACAAACTTTAGATTCCTTCTTTGGGAACAAAAAAGGACCAAAGCATGGAATGGGAGAAAGATAACACAGTCAGAACTCCCACACCAAAAGCTTCCAAGAAACATGATTCTGTCTACAAGCCATAGAGCAGCTTAAGAAGGATTTTGAAAAACAAATAAGAGAAGTGGAGGACAAATTGAGAAGAGAAATGAAAATGATGCAATAAACTCATGAAAAGAGAGTCAACAACCTGACTGAAGAAAATAACACCTTAAAAAATAGATTAACTCAAATGGTAAAAGAGGCCCAAAAAGCCAATGAGGAGAAGAATGCCTTAAAAAGTCAAAATTTGCCAGAAAAAGAATCTCAAAAGCTTTCTGAAGAGAATAATTCCTTCACAAATAGAGTGGAGCAAATGACTTTATGAGAAATCAAGATACTATTAAACAGATACAAACAAATGAAAAAATAGAAGGCAAAGTGAATTTCTCCTTGAAAAAGCCACTGACCTGGAAAAGAGATCCAGGAGAGACAATTTTAAAATTATTGGACTATCTGAAAGTCATGATCAAAAAAGCACTTAGAAAGCATCCTTCAAGAAATTTTCAAGGAAAATTGCCCTAATATTTCAGAACCAGAGGGCAAAATAGAACTTGAAAGAATTCAACAATCACCTCTTGAAAAAGATCCCCAAAAGAAAACTCCTAGGAATGTTATAGCCAGGTTCCAGAGTCTCCAGATCAAGGAGTAAATATTATAAGCTGCCAAGAAGAAACAATTTGAATACTGTGGAAGCACAATTAGGATAACCCAGGATCTAGCAGTTTCTACATTAAAGGAACAAAGGTCCTGGAATATGATATTCTGGAGATCAAGGGAGCTAGGATTAAAATCAAGAATCACCTACCCAGCAAAACTGAGTATAATGTTCCAGGGGAAAATATGGTCATTCGGTGAGGTGGAGGACTTTTAAACATTCTTGCTGAAAAGAACCAGAACTGAAAAGAAAATTTGACACTCAAATACAAGCAGCATAAGAAGGTAAACATGGAAAAGAAATCATAAGGAACTTATCAAAGTTGAGATATTTACATGCAAACATGGAAAAACAATAATTGTAACTTATGAAATTTTTCTCAGTATAAGGATAGGTGAAGGGAATACAAATGTATATTTAGATATGTACATATACATGTCTGTATAAGAGGGTTTACAT